>JAAAKQ030200675.1:0-11849 GCA_010016005.3 Zanna intricata
ACCTTCTCCAACAGAAAGTGTATGGCTACTGTGTTCTGGGACCGGAATGGAGTTCTCTTGGTGGAATTCATGGAATGAGGCACGACCATCACTGCAGCATCATACTGCGTGACTCTTCAACGTCTACGAAGGGCAATTCAGAATAAGCGGACAGGAATTTTGTCATCAGGCATTGTCTTTTTTCATGACAAGGCTCAGCCGCACACTGCAGCTGTAACAAAGAAGCTCTTGCAGTGTTTTCGTTGGGAAGTATTTGGTCATCCACCATACAGCCCGGACTTGGCTCCAACCGATTTTCACCTCTTTCTTTACATGAAATACTGGTTAGGAGGACAACGTTTTGGCACAGATATCGAGCTGCAGACGAGTGTAGAAACATGGCTGAAACATAGGCGGCTCCGTTCTGATGAGGGTATTGGAAAGTTGGTATAATGCTACGACAAATGTCTAAATCAGAGTGGCAACTATGTAGAGAAATAGTGTAACTATATAAGTACTTGTTACAAATAAATTTTTTTTATTTCCACTGTGGTTTTAATTTCATGACCGATTGGACCTTGAAAAAAACCCTTGTACATATCATGTAGACTAATATTTAGAAAATTTGATTTATTAATTTGTCCTTGCATTTATTAGAGGAGAAACAAATACAAAAAAAAAGTAATTTTTTTATTAAATTACACTAACTTCAATTCCCGTTCAAAACACTGTCCATTAGATATACTTGTCCCAACAGCTTTTCCGATGTTTAAAACATTTTTTATATTCCTCAGCTAATTATCAACTAATGCTATTTATGCTCTAGTGATATATTCTTAACCACTTCTATGTCCCTTATAGACTTATACACTTTCCCTTTAGGTTTTTGTTCATTCTTGGAAACAAGAAATCACGGCGGGCTAGGTGTGGCAAGTAAGGGGGTGTGAGAAATCGTTGTCATGCTGCTTTTTAACCAAAACTTGTTAATTTTCAATGCTGTGTGGGCAGGTGTATAGACATGATGAAGCAGCCTTGATCACCACAATTCAGGGCATCTTTTTCTCTATGCCTCATGCAATCATTTAAGCATTTGCAAATAGAAGTTGATCCACTGTGGTGATCTGAGGAACAAATTCATTTTGAAGGACTCTTTTGACGTCGAAAAAAAGTACTATTCTGTAAAACAAGTATTCTGTATATTTAAGCTTTTAGAGGGCCCCAGATATAAAAAGATTTTCTAAAAAGAACAATCACTTGTTATTAAAAAATAAAAATATACATTTCTACCAAACCAGAGAGCAGTATTATTTTGAGTAACTCAATGCAATACTTCAACTTACAAGAAAAGGCCTAATTATGGTTCTGTAGCCATTCTTAACAAATTATCAAACCATTTAAAAATATTTACTAATCAATTTATCTGAAATATAATAAAACAATATGCTTTTACAGAAACAGTAGTACTCTGTTAATGAATTTTTAGAGAACTTTTTAAAAAACCTTGAATTTCCTATAGTTTGTTCAATATGTACATAACTCAAATAATTTTCAATAACACCTAGTAATCAGTAAGAGTAAAGACGTAAGCTTTGATAATTAGTAAAATAGCACTGTAAAAAGCATACAGTATCATATTATTTAATTACACTAGTAATGAAATATTTAAAACATGAAAAGTTTAATATGAAGTAATTTTAGTATCCCTCTTCATTTTTTCACATACTACAAAAAATTAATTTATCATTATTATTCACTTCCAGCTGCCAGTTCTTACAGAATGCCAGCCAAAATAAACAAAATTTATAGTTGTTGGTCTTTCCCTTCTTCAAGTCAATTTTACAAATTCAATTCATGTAGATTGGCTAAAATAACTAATGTATTTAAAAAAGATATATAGACCAAGCGATAACAACAAGAATTATATAAAATTATAATGAATTCCAAATAATATAAATTGAAAATAAATTACCCATAAAGTTGGTGAGAAAAATTTTAACAATTTTTTTTTTTTAAATTATTAAGATTTTATAAACTTGTCATATAGAATAGATAAAAAACTTTGTTACTTTTAATTTTCTTGGAGATTTATTTTTTAACATAGATCTCTTAAACTGATGGCAATAATTGACAAAATACATTTAGTAAACATTTTCTAATATAGGAATTACCTATTTCAGAATCTTATTGTGATGATTTTATAAATTGTAGACATTTAACTGTCCTATATTAAACCCGAAACAAATGACAAAATATGATGCAGCGTTTCCTCATATCTGGCCTGCAACTTGAATCATACTGTATTTGAAAATAATGTTAATAATCTGTTCTTTTGAGTGAATGGTAAACAACTTTAAATATAGTGATGAATAATACAATGCTAAAGAACCATATTTCATTTTTATATGTATATCATTTATAGTAAAACAGAATTCAGTTTTTAAGTTCTCTTTAAATACCTACAAAACCAAAAAATTAATTTTAATACTAGTAATCAGCTGATAGAATTAAAATCATATATAGTATAAAACTTAAATACATACATACATACATATATATATATATATATATAGAGAGAGAGAGAGAGAGAGAGAGAGAGAGAGAGAGAGAGAGAGAGAGAGAGATTTTAAATAGACGTAACAAAGAACAAGATGTTTCAATGTTGGTGGAAAAACAATGACGCTGCTTTTTCAATTACGAATCTCGATACAAAATTTCTAACTTTCCACTCCTGATTTGCTATTATCTCTATAAGCTGAACAAAAGATCTGAAAATACTAAAAGCAATGATGATATTCCACTTTCAGCTAGGTCTACAACTAGTTGCACTTTATGTAATGAACAATTTGTTATGGAGAAATTAATAAAACCCTTAAACATCAACCAGAAAGCCTTCTATTGCATGGAAATTTCCAGAAAAATTTTTTCTTATTATTTTGAAATTTGTGTTATCGACCAATATTATTTACTTAACAAAGATGATCTCAACAGAAGGGTAGAAAATGTATTATTCATTATGAAACAAATCCTTATTTCTCTAGTACAGTGTATGACGTAGCATACTTCAAATTGAATGGCCGAGTAAAACCTCTTATTCATAATAGTGTTCACAGATGTGTTGAAAATTCTTGTGTATCATGAAGAAGGAATTTAATTTACCTGGAATTCATGCTTGGTATAGAATCTCAAATAAAGGATTGCTGGAAGCTTATTTTTTTCAATAAATGTTGTACAGCAATTCATATTCTAAGTTCTAACAAGACATTATTTTCAAGCAATCAAACAAACTTATGTTTATAACTGTTGTCCCTACGTTAGGTATCAAAATCGAATGGCAACTTCTTGCTATGCTCTTCTTTTTAGAAAATATTTTGATCAAACTTTTCCTGAATAAATAGGAAAACTGAATGGCAATCATTGTTATGTGATTTAATGCCTGCAAGTTTTCATTCTAGGTAAATGTGAAAGATATTCAAAAATGACCTGAACAGCCTTAATCTGTCTACTGACAGTTTGAGTAAATTTTAACTTTATTGGAAAAAAGTGTAATTCAGTGTTAATTCTGTCATAAATGTCTAAGGACAGCAAAATGACAATTCTTCTACCGATGGTATTAAATATGTAATAAAAAAACATTTTTTTTTAACTGTTTTACATTCCCTTCCATAAAGTATTATAGAAGGAAAATAAAGTGTATAAAGTATTACAGAAAATAGAAAAATGGCATCAATCAAAATTGGGCATATCTGGTTTTCGCTGAATCTTGATGAATTGACCTCTGAGGACCCCCAGAAAACCAAAATATGGCATCAAAATTTCATGACAAAATGTGCATGTGCATTTGTATATATATATATATATATATATGCTGGCATGTAAATAGCCTTATATCTTCAGAACTACCTAACCGATTTTCACCAAACTTGGCTACAATATTTCTTTAATAGGGGCTTTGATGCTATTAAATTTTCAATTAAAAAGGTCAGGGGGTGGAGGATACAGGGAGAAAACAAAATATGCTACAGATTTTGCATAATTAGTTATATATTTTTGTGAATATTAAACAACTTTTGTAAATAAAAAAAATTTTTCTAAATTTCACCCCACGTCTAAAAATGGTTTTCAGTGTTTGCCTATACATCATATTTCCAGAACTTGTAAAATGTAAAAATCTAGATAAACATTTCAAATGTTTGTGTGCCAAAACAGCTGGAAAAACTGGGGTTGCAAATAATGGTTTTTTGTATAATATTTATGAATTTCAGGCTTCCAAATCATTCCGTGCAAAATTTAGACTGCAATTAATAAAAATATTTAATTTCTATCTGCTGGTTTCCAGCCTTGAAATCGTGAAAACTGCTTTAGAACTTTATTTGACAGAAGATTATCTGCATATATGACTATTTGGTTTGTAATTATATCAATTAATTCATCAGTTATAACAAGTTTAAAAATACTAAATAAATCATTTGGAGCGGTATTAACATTTATTGTCCAAGTGGGAGTGCCTACAAAAGGAATCCTACTGAAGGTAATTTATCCACTCAATATTATTTGTATGTCTTTGAATTAGTGACCTCATTAGCATAATCATCATCATTGTCAGATAATAATAACAACGATATGCCTTCACACATATCATCTAAACTATCGCTACCAGATTGTAACTGGTCTAAAATGTCAAAATATTCATTTTTTGAAATATGCCATCTCAAATATAAGAAAACAACATACATAAAGCTGTTATAAAAAAACGCAAACACTCCTGTCCAGTTTACAAATATACAGTAAAGTTTATAAATTAATTTATAAAGTGTATACACAATATTCAATCACAAAAAAAAACGACTAAAACCTGAAATAAACTTGTAAAATTATCCATAAAATCACTCATGAACAAGATGTAAACAACACGCCACATAATCCATATCAGCTGTTTTACATAAGCCTTAATACGTGATGAAAACTCTTAACTAGCACTCTACACCTTTGTGGAATAATGATGAACTACATTAAAAAATAATCACTAGAACAGTAGAACATAGAGCAACTTAAAATTAGACAACAAACGGAATATTCTGACAAAGGCCTTTTTCATACATAAAGGCTAAATCGGAATACTCTGTCATAGTCTGAAAAAGGGTTAATAAAGTAAACAACTTTTGTAAAAAAAATTGTCTACTAAATTTCACCCGTACCCCTAAAATTGGTTTTAATTTTGAAGAGTTATAGAGGGCAGTACCAGGGTTGATTTTCATTGCATTTTTTTTTTTTTATATTTTTGTGAACAATTATAAAAAAAACATCTTTTGTGTAAAAATTTTTTTGTTAAATTGCACCTCCATTCAAAAAAATAGTAATAATTTTAAAACATTTGAGAAGGAAGTACAGTAGATCTTTTTCGTTGTAGTTTTTTTCTATTAACATCTCATTGGATCCACAAACTTGTTCCCCATCAGTGAAGTCTTAACCCAGCCACTCTCCCTTACTAACCCCACATTCCATTCAGCAGGTGAACTATTGCTGTAGTCATCTGCTATGTTGTTATGTCACAGGTGAACGTTAGAATTAAATAAATAAATAATAGTGTAAAAATTTATTTTAAGAGGCCTCTAGTACTGCATCAACTATGCAAATGAAATGTATGCGTGGACATTTTAGTTCACTGAACTAAATAAACAAAAAATATTGTAATTTAAATAAGATGATAAATATTTTAAATTAGGTTGTACGTGTAAGCCATGAATCAGGAGAAAGTCATGTGACAGGAAAGTCCTAAAATTGTTGTCAACTTTTTCTAATTAATAGGCAGAGAAATTGACTTTTATTCCATCTGATATAAGTGGGCTGAAAGTATAGAATTAACTATAACAAAATCCTGAATTTTTTTCAGCCAATGTGGCTTAATCTAAACTGCCATTTATTAATTTCAGTGTAATGAAAAAACTAGAATCCTCACTTTCAAACACATGATTTTACTACATAAAAATTTTCATAATCTTTTACAGTGTAATTCAGTATAAGCACAATTTTTTCCTTTTAAAATAAATTAAAACATTAAAAATATAAATCTTATACTCACAATCCTCCTCAATATATCCAACACGATGAATTATTTTTCCATCAGTTTTTATTGGCAATAAACGTCGTGTCTTTTTACCAGTAGGTTCATCATCATTATCTAATTCTCTTTCATACTGATCCTCAAAACTGTAATTATTATTACTGTTACCAGTAACTTCTTTCTTCCTTTTCCTTGGAATCCTGAAATTAAGTAATATAACAAAACAAAAAAGATAAATAAAAAAAGAAAAAAAGTACTTCTTCTGAATGATTATAACTACGCTTTGGTAAACCTACCTGTGTCATAAGAAATAAAAGTATAAACAGATAATTTATTTGAATCCTATTACAAACAGAAAAAATTATTATGATTATTAAATATAACTCAACATGTATATATTTTACTTGTAATGATATTTTTTGTGATTAAAAGATACAGATCCAACTGAAGTTAGGGTCTAATAATGTTAAACTATTCCATTATGTTAATTATTCATAACAATCGCCTGTATCAAAATGGCTGGTTAGGATGCTGAGATCTGGATCTGGAGATTTGGCACTAGAAAGAGAATCTCAAAAATATAAATTCCCTTTTATTAAAAAGCAGCTGTTATCAGATTTTACTATAATCAGTTCTTGGAGTGATACCAGAGCAGCTTGTGAGTATTAACTTATGGTTAAATTTTTCAAAATAATTTTAATTATCAGAAAAATTATCAATAATACAACCTTTTCAGTTTTTATAGGGTTTTAACACATAACAGAAAAACAAAAAAGTATTAGATTAATACAAAAAAGTATTAGACACAATACAAAACATGCCATCAAAACACAAATTTTTCATTATGCACTTAAAATGTTAAAAATACTGAAAATGATACAGTACCTATTATTAATACAATTATCTTCTGTATTATCAGAATCACTCAATTCACTGAGATTATCTTCTTCATTTAAAGACGAGTTTTCTATAAGCGAAGAGAATAATTTATTATCATTTACTCTCTTCAATTTTTTCTTTTTCTTTAAAGAAATTGTTTTTGGTTTCTTCATATTATATCCTGGAAGACAAAAAAAAATATGATCTTAATGTAATAAAATCATAATAGCAGAGGTACAACTGAGGCAATTTTACAGATAATTTTTAGTTGCTATCAGCCGTGCTACAGTTTCTATACTTCAAATAAATAAATAAATAAACATGTACCAAAATTCATAATAAACAATATCTGAGCTGAGACCACTTTCAATTCTGGTAGTTCTCTTATTCTTATAAGGAAATTAATTAAGTCAAATAGAAAAAAAAATGATGGTTTTTCTCTTTCTTTCGTTATTGACATCAACCGATGAATTACAACTAATACAATAATAAATAAATACATATAAAAATAATAACTGAAAGATAATGAAACAGATTATAGTTCCTGGTTCAAGCAGTTGTAGTTGAAAAGAAAAAACTACATCCTTCATCATCTGATGATAACATAGAATCTAATGCTATCCTTAAAAAATATGAAATCTATAAAGTGGGAATCTTCACACCAGTGATTAAAAAGATGAATGAATTTTTTTCTCATTTGAAGAATTTTTCCTTTGCTGATGATAAACTTCTTAGTAAACTGAAAGTTAAAAAAATTAAACTCTTTTATAAAAAATGTAAAATGTTAAGAAGACAGTAATTACAGAGAAGTTGGTATTCTATCCCGGCTACCAAAAAGTTTTTTAAAGACTGTACTAGACAGATTATTATACTAACTTTTCAAAAAGGGAAATCTACCAAGATTTTCTTTTTTTTATATAAAATATAGTTAGAGACAATACAGAAAAGATAGTTTTGTATTTTTGGGCCTTGCTAAACGGTTTGAAATTTATAAAAATTTGAAACTATGAGAGATAGGCAAATAAGAAAGGTTTTATGTCTCCATCCCTTTTTGGGATTTGATAACACCAAAAAATATCTTAACTAAGGAACATTAAATTACAATAAAAAAAATGTATCCACTTTTTAAGTAAAATTTTGGAATATGGGTCCCATGTCTATATATTGTTGCTCTCTTGACAAATTTCTGACCAAAATTAAATAGCCTCTTCTTTTTTTTCTGTTTAGCCTCCAGAACCATGGAACAGTATTACTTTAAAGGATGAATGAGGATGATATGTTTGAATGAAAATGAAGTGTAGTCTTGTACAGTCTCAGGTCAACCATTACTGAGATGTATGGTTAATTAGAACCCAACCACCAAAGAACACTGGTATCCATGATTTAGTATTCAAATTAAAAGAACTGCCTTTACTAGGATTTGAACCTTAACAACTGTCGACTTTGAAATCAGTTGAGTTGCGATGATGAGCTAACCATTAGACTGGTGCCAACCAATTTTGGTGCCAACCATTAGCCTGGTTGGCACCAAAATTAAATGTCATCAATGCCCCATATAAAAAATATTGTGCCAAATTTCATCAAAATCAGTCCACCCAGCCTGGAGATATCAAGAAAACCAGCCTAATAAAAATACATACTTCTGGAATTTTTCAGCCCTAAAATAGTTCTTTGGTTACAGCAAGCAATGAAATGTAAAAATCCTAACAGGCAAAATTTGGCCCGACTAATATTTTTTTCATTATGTATTTTACAACTACTTATAATATCAAGTATTAATGTTAGTATATTATAAAAGAGTATAACTATATAACCTGGAACGTAGAGGATATTTAAAATCCATTATTTAGATTTAATTTCCTAAACATGGCATTACTGGTATAATTATAATTTGATAAAAAATATATTCCCACTTACAAACAACATTTTATGTTACTCTAGAGCTTTCGGAGTAATTACTCCTTCTTCAGGGTCTATCCAAAACTACAAACTTACAACTGCATATATTTCATCTATGTGAGATTAAAATTAAATAAAAATTGTTATTATCAATTAACAATAACGATTTATAATATAATAACAACTGACAGCAAAATGACAACTAGCTTTCGAAGAATCAATGAACAGTCTCTATTTCTGTAGAATTGTATTCATGATAAAGTGCACCCACGGTATCATACACACATATCTTTACAGCACACTAAAATATTCTCTTCAAATATAAATCTTAAAATTCATCCGGAAAATTACAAAATGCACACACTTAAGTGACCATATGGAAAAGATTAAATTAAACAAACAAGTTGCCTTTCAGAAGCTCGACTTGTTTGTTTAAGAAGTTCAAATCCCGAACAAAACTGTTAAATTTATCTTGAGATCATTAAAGTTAACTTATTAAATAGTTCAGAAGAAGAGGATTCTGTTTCAAAAGTAGCATCATTTTGTTCCTCATGTCAAACTTCAATGCCTCAAATTCTGATTCATCATTCAAAGTTAAATGTGTTGAAGATGAGGTACAGGTCCTTCCCACAAAACACTGGCCTTATAGCAGAGGGTAAAATTTGAGTAATGCACTATGTATTCTGGTTTAATTATTATTATGTTTGGTTTAAATATTTGAATTGTTTATCATTTTGTAATTTTATTTAACATTCTGTAATCGACTACTAATTACCATTTTATTCATTCTAATGAGTTTAGTTGTAATTTTTATAATCTGAAAAAATATATTACATCAGTAATATACGTAGTATATTTTTTTTTGGATACGTTGTTTATGGTTAGAAAGAACAACGTTCTTTCCATTTTGTTGGTTTCATTACTCATCAATCCCTTTGAGTAACAAAATTAATTTTTTATGATTTTAAGGTATATAAAAAGTACTTGCTGCTGTAGAAATTTCAGATTTTTTTTACTTGTCTCACATGTGGTATTTGGGCTTCAAAAATGAGACATTTTCAACATATTACAATTTGGTAGCCTTTTATTTAATGAAGAACACTTGGTAACAGTCCAATACTTTTTTTATAACACTACTAATACCTAAGAGTTAAAAGGTAAAAAACAGGCCTACAGGGTAAGCCCATCATTATTTACTTTGGGCCCAATATGTGAAAAAACAACAATTTGTAAATGTAAATTCAGTAAACATTACAAGATTTGGTTATGTAACAAAATGAATTGTGAGTACACTAAACTGAAGTTCCAGCGTTCCAAAAAGACCTTTTTTTGACTTCTGCATGTGTACAATAAGAATGCTACAGCTCATGGAAAAAATAATGAAAATGGCAGTTTTTTCCTGTTGGCAAGTTAGAAAATAGTCTGTTACTCAAGAAAAACATTTTTTAGCTACTACAAGATGGGTAGTTATCACATACCAAATGTCATCAAAATCAAAAATCGTGATGCATTGATCATTTGTTGAATTAAAATGGAATACTCCAGTACTGTCTAACTACTTTATCATGGTAGAACATAATTCACGGAATTTTGATACTTCCATTCTGTGAAAATACATTTTCGGATTATAGCTTAAATTACCTGGCAAAATAATCTAGGGATATAATAATTATAATGTGTAAAAATACTACTGATACATTCACATTGTTAAAACAAAGTTCAGGAATCATAAGCTACAGACTAAAAATTAAAAATCAGCAAAAAATAACTACAACTTGAATCTTTATGTACACAATATA
This sequence comes from Zanna intricata, assembly GCA_010016005.3. NCBI lineage: Eukaryota > Metazoa > Arthropoda > Insecta > Hemiptera > Fulgoridae > Zanna > Zanna intricata. The sequence continues at coordinate 10,618 of JAAAKQ030200675.1, forward strand.
TTTAATACAACTCTCCATAGTCTAATAAGTAACTATGAATATCACCTTACAAATGGCACTGATGTCAGATTAAATACAGAGTAAAAAAAGAGCTGTTCAACATCCACAATTCAATTTCTAATCTACAATGAAGTGTTAATAAAAATTTAAAAAAGCGTTAAATACTTCTAAAAAAAATGAATCAAAACACTTGTCAACATTAATTTGTTCTTGTGAACAGACCCGTTAGGTGCATACTGAACACTTCTACTACAATAAATTATTAACATTGATGCAAAAGCGCATTTGTAGTTAAAGTATTTATATAAACATTGTGTAATTAAGAAGTACTTCAAACCTAAATTGCGGAACCGTTTATCATTTATTATTCGATTATCCAGTATGGTAACACCGACTTATTAGCCTGAATAGAGAAAAACGAATTGTAGAATTGCATTACTCTAACATTTATTCCTCACCAACAGAAATAACACCTATTAAAACTGTAAAATTACTAAAATTAAAAATTAGTACGAAGTACAATTATCATAACTATGAATACCTTAAATGTACCAAATATAAAACAAAATCTTCAAAACACGTGCAACAAAACATAACCTATGAAACAGTTGTAAACTTTCATACGATCCCTGGCCAATTATGACAACTTCAAAATTCAAATTGTATGGCAAATATCAAAGAATGGCAGCAAAGGGTTATTGATACGCTCACACTACATTTTTTTAAACTTTTCGATAATACAAAATATTTAATTTTTTATATCAATTTCTTTTAATATCATACTTTTATAGAAATCCAAAAGAGAAATTTTTATTAATCATAAAGATAACACACTGGTCACCTCTCACCAATCACGATAAAGATTCACAAGTATTTATTTTAAACGTGCCAAACATTTAAGTTGCAAAGAATGGCAATTATTTCAATAAAGTTCATAATATTATAATTACACTAATCTGATACATTACATGGTACATATTTCCAAATTATTAGTAATATTAATATTAAGTTTTTCTTGTGTCACTACTACAGCGTGTCCCATATAAAACGCAACCCATAAATCACTCATCCTTTTTTTTTTTTTTGTCTTCAGTCATTTGACTGGTTTGATACAGCTCTCCAAGATACTCTATCCAGTGCCAGTCGTTTCAATTCGTTATACTTCCTACATCCTACATCCCTAACAATTTGTATTACATATTCCAACCGTTGCCTGCCTGCACAATTTTTCC
>JAAAKQ030200686.1:0-11849 GCA_010016005.3 Zanna intricata
GAAGTGTAGTCTTGTACAATCTCAGGTCAACCACTCCTGAGAAATGTGGTTAATTGAAACCCAACCACCAAAGAACAACAGTATACACGATCTAGTATTCAAATCCGTATAAACATTTTTACCTTTACTAGGATTTGAACCTTAGAACTCTCGACTTCGAAATCAGCTGATTTGCGATGTCTTGTTATCCGCTAGACCAGCCCGGTGGACAGGTACGTCAGGCTTAGCAAACCGGTAGCGGTAGTTGCATACTCCCATACATACACACCCAGACCCTGCAGTAGCTGGAAAACTGGTTGGAGAAAACAACAGTTCGTAATAGTATGCTATATTATTAATAATTGCAATTAAAAATTACGTTTATAATAAAAATAAGATTAATTACCTGAAGAATGGTCTTATCAAAAGACGCCAAGAGAGAAAGTTGTGGTCCAACGACGCTACTGGAGGCGCCTGGCGTCTGCACCTCCACAGAACGTACATGACGCCCAGTCCGGCTGACGTTGTACAGGCCTAAAACAAAATAAAAATTATACGTCAAAACTAATTTAACAACAAAAATTTACAAAATAATTTTTGAAATGTATTCAAGATATGTTACTTTTTATAATGGGGTTTATCATTCGACTAAATGGTTATCGATTCGCTTGCCAACAAGGTAATCGAATTTTTTTTTAGTTTTATCGTTTTTAGCTTCATAAAAAAGAAACAATGTAACGGTTTCCGTAATAGTAATATGTTTACTAAGCGAATAAAGATAGCGAAGTTATAAATCACAACGTTATTAGCAATATCTAAAATTCATTTGCACTTTATAAAGAGCAACAAAGCATTTGAAAAGAACACGTTGTTCTTCGCAATTTCATAATAACATGTTTCTTCTTTTTTTTAATACTAATTGTGATAAAAACTTTAAAAATTAAGAATGTTGGGCTACAAAAGACCCAAACCGAAATTTCCAATTAGAATGTGACCAAAAAAATGTCCAGTATCCGAAAAAATATTTTTTCCCAAAACATCACATCCAAAATATATAATTCATAAATTACTACCAAAAATTATAATACAAAATTTCAAAAATGTAAATTGTAATAGGAAATTTGCGTTTTACAATTTTTGAGAATGAGCTCCATCATCACAGTCTGTTATAGTATGACTTATTTTATTAAAATAATTGTAACCGCTATGACTAAACATCAACATTTAATTACATTTCAATTATATTAAAAAAGCGATATAAGAGTTTTAGAATAAAATAAAAAATATCAGCTCAATTAATTTTTAATTAAAATTTTCATTAAAAAGTCACATCACATAAAATTAATTGTGCAAAATTAATTGGAGGTGCAAAAAGGACCTCCAGAAGTGCAGTTATGAAAATGTTTACAAAATAAAAATTAATCTACGTGTAAATAACCCGTCAAGATTATATTATTTCATCGATAATGTGTAGAAGCGTTGGATAAATAATTTATCACTAATAAAATCATATAAATTGTAGTTCTAATCAACCTCAAATTTTACAATTAAGTTTAGATAAATATAATGAGAAAATAAAATCGTTATTATAAAAATTGATGATTAGTGAAAAAATTTTTTTTAAATAGTAGGACAATTAGAGATGGAAATACTATTAAAATAATTATGTTAGAAAAAGGAAGTTGGAAAATTAATAATTTTGGAAATATTCAATTGGAACTTTTGACCACTACCTACTAGACATTTAATTTTGCAGAAAACCACCAAAATATCGTACATAGAACTTTTAAAATCTTAAAAACCAAAAAAGAAACATTAGTGGAAGGTTATAAAGGGAATTAACAAGAAAGAAAGCAATAAACGGTAATGGATGTAAAAAAAATTTGCGTAGTAAATTGAAAAAAAAATGAACTTTTTAATTTTTTTTCTGTGTTTGGGAGACGCACACTACTGATGAACAATTTTAAACCGATCAGCTTAAATACCTACAAATAGCAACAGAAATTGTTTATTCTTCCCAATGATAGACTTACCTAAAAATAAGTTTAATATTATTTATGAAAATGTATAGACTAAAACATATCCGAATGGAAACGCATATGCTGTGAAAATATTATGGATTAGTCTCTGCTTTTTTTATTTACATAATCAGTATTCTACGTCTTTTTTAAGTCTTACACAATATATCTGAAAAGATCCCTAACTAAATAAAATAAAAATACAAATTTAAAGACAACAAAAAAGGCTCTCTCCAGGCAATGGGCACCAAATCCTCAAAGATCTGCTTTTAATTTTATTCGTATTTGAGCATTAATGAAGAAAAACTATACATTCACTAGCCTAAACAAATAAATTCTAACAAAAATTTCTTTATATCCAAATATTAAAAAACAACTAAAGGACAAGTGAAGTAGTTCTAAGACAACAATTTCGCCTCCTGGAATTTACTGGTATGTGAAATCGTCTTCCATTTTAACCATAACCGTTGAAACAGACCCTTCACCAAAATGAGATATACAAAGACGTGAACATTGTCCTACAGCAATACAGTTATAGTAATAAATCACCAAGTACCCATTCATAATTCCGATGAAGCTACTAGGCCCCTCTTAGGTTTGAGAGGTCGCGTACGTGGTGGCGGAGGGGTACTCGCACATTAATCAATGCGCATGCCGCCCCTTTAGATCAGACTAGTAGGACGGGGCGGGTAGCCTCATGGAGGAGCAACGTGTCAGCTCACCAAAAGCGGAGAGTGGAATCGCTCTAACGCTCCCATGGGGAACGGAGGGGGGTTCCACTGCAGGGGCCCAAACAAGAAGGGTAAAAGGTTAGGTTTAATCACCTGCCACGACACTCAGGGCTGGCGATGATATGCCGAAAGATGATTCCAGTCGCCCCTGGGAAACGGTAAAAAAAAATTTTAAAAAAGTACCCATTCAAAAGATAAGATTTCTTGCTACACTCTAAAGGAATAACAGTTACCGAGATTCGCTTCTCTACAAAACAAAGGAAGTATTCTTCACCCAGAAACTCCTACCTGTTTCCTCTGTCTTTCAAAATGGACTTTGTGAGAGGCTAACTGAATTCCAATCGTACGATTCCAAGCAATAAAACTGACCACAGCTGAAGAAGAGAACAATTATTAACCCATAGAAAAACTGTGATCTGATTACGAGATTGTTGTAGTTTGTTGGTTTGCCCACAACTAAAGACGTGTAGTTTACAAAAAAAATTTGACTGCATTTTTTTTAATTGTAAACCATATATCTTATTCAACCATATTTATAATAGTAAAAATGTTTTAAAAAAAATTAAATCCTTTAGAAAAATTGCCCAAAACAGAATTTAAATTAAATTAGTCAAAACAATTTCCATCATAATTTATTTCCATTACTTTGTTTTATTTAATGTACATGATATTTAAAATTGACATAATATATCTAAAACGTTAAAAGATATGCAACACTGAACTAAGAAATCGAAAGTATTTTCAAGATGAACACCACAAGATTGTACATCTAAGTTCAACAGCTGAATTTTACTATTTCAATGTAATTATTTATTTTTTTAATAATTTTTTTTGCAATTTTCAGTAATTTTTTAGTCCCAGAATTAAAAAATAGTTAAGAAACGAGCACATAATAAACCCATATGAAGAGAATAATAATAATAATAGCAGGTCAGACAGTAATTACAATGAGCTAATTTGTATGCTGTACAACAAGACGACCCAATTAGAGGAGACATAATTACGTCCACTCATATTTCACACTTACGAGAAACCAACTCCCCATCTCCGACGTTTCTACATCTACGTTTCTCAAACAAAGTTCCGACTCTGCGACAAGAGTGGAAACTCACTTGTAGCAGCAGATGTAGTAGTAGAAATAGTAATAGCAGCAACGTAGCGAGTGCTTCACTAGCACCACCGCCACTACTGCTACTACTTCTACGTTTACTACGACGGTTGAGATACGAGTATAACTTGCCTTGCATAATATACTACTCCGCTAACCGTTGTCGTCCTCACTTTACGCGGTACCCGAGCAATATGAATATAAGCCTCCTCGCCCTACTGGCGCTTCATAGCTTCGAACATTGTCCTTATCAACAACCATAACCGACACTCGTTTGAAAGTTTCGTCGACTCAACTGAAATTATTAAATAATATTTCACACAAAGTATGCAATAATACACATTTCATAGCACACTATAAATAAGTATTTAAATCTTAAAATACACCGAAGTTTGTTTTAATAACCACAATGTATTACATATTTTTTCCGTTATTAAAATTAATTTTCCAGTATCTAAAACATATATGTAAATATACAAATATTACAGTATGTGTACACTTGCTGATAACAAAACATGCACTTTTTCACAGGAAGTTAAAAACAGGAAAATATATATATATATTGTAACAGAAACAATATAACGGACCGGCGAAACGGAGATACCTTCCAATTAAGAAGAAAGTATGATAAAATAATAACGAAAGGAATCCAGAAAGGAACTAAAAAGGATCCTTTTTTCTGGCTAACAGGTCAATTTAAGAATCTATTTTATGTTGTTCATCCAATAACGGCACCCCCAAAAGCTGTTGTCTGACTAGAAGGGTTTCCGGACCGGAATAAGAATTTATGAGGAAACGTAAGGGATCGGACGATAAGAATTATAACGCTACAATAGTTAAGGATGCGGGTACTGTTCTGCAGGCCAGAGGATATAAATACTGTTTGGATCAGCAGGAACAGTTAGTTATTAAGCACGTAGTTCGGCAAGACCGTGTTCGGCGTAGGCGCGATAACAGTTGGTAGATCTGCGAGGCCGGCTGTGTTCGACGTGATTGTGTAATGGAGTTATCAGTAAGCGTTTGGTAACGAGTGAAGAGTACGTCATAAACATTTCAGTGTGGACAGTGGTTGAATGCAGGAAGTTGTTCGATGAGTTACTGGCAAATCAGTACTGAAAGTGACAGTACTAAATTCATTCATAAGTATAGGATAAACAGTATGTACTAATATAACAGTATGTTCTAATGTAAACAGTAAAAGTAATAATACTTGCAGAAAATTAAATGGTATGAACGTTAGACTTTTCTAATCTTACCTGATTCTTAATGAAATATTAATATTAACAGTCATTATAAAGTTTTTGGTGAATTTGACTGTATTCTGGTTTTTATAATTTAACTTTCTGTAAACAAGTCTTGTCCTTTCGTGAATTACTATTTTGTATGTCATATATTCTCTATTATTATTATTACTATTATTATCTTTGTTATTATTTTATTTTCTATGTTTTTAGATTAATAAATTGCATTCTAAGAAACTTTTAGTTTATTAGTCCCTGAATATCTTGGTGAAGCCGCGAACACGCGACAATATATTTATATATATATATATATATATTCAAAATTAATTTATCACTGGTGTGTTGCATTTTAACATTTACTTTTATCCTATGAACTTTGTTAAATTGACTATAAACTCAATATTTGACAGTATTATTCAAACAAGATATTTTTGTACATAAAGCGCAAGAAGTATCAGCATCAACATGTGAAAATCACATAACCGCACCAAGCGTACAGCGGACCTTATAAGATCAACAATATTGTCAATACTTGATAATACTGTCAGTTTATTGATCGTGTAATGTGTGTGTATTGATGGATTGACGGAGCTTATTGAAGAATATCGGAATATTTTGAAATTCAAACGTCAATAGTGGGCGGGTCATCAATCCTTCTTTTTAGAGGGGATATTGACAGTATTATTGGTCGTGTACGCCCTCGCATCAATATTTTCTTCAGTAGAGCTACGTTCTTATCTATTCTTGTGTAATTACAATATATGTGTTGAGGTTAAATGTTTTCGTTCATTAAATGTTTGAAATGTAGAAAATAAATGAATTTGAGATGAACACGATCAAGAAAAATAACTGCTCAATGTATTTATTATATTATTTGAAATGTTACCCGAAATATAGAACTCAAAGACTCGGTATTATATTTATAAATATAAACGTAATTTGGCACTTCAAAAACTGATACTGTATTCTGAAATTAAGGGTTTATTTAACGCTAAGATCGATGACGTCAGAAAAAAAAATGATTTGAGATCTAGTTACCGTAAAAAAATAAAAAACTGATTCAGTAAGAACTGAAGCCGATAAAGATGATATATATTTGAGTCATTTTCATGAATGTTCAATGCGTTACAGTTTTACGAAACTTCGAAATACCAGCGAAATTGAATGCCGATTCATGTATAGAAAGAATTCTTTAAGTATAGAATTACTTCTTCACTGTAGTAATTTGTATTGTTTTCAGAAAATAAAATAAGTTCACTAATTGAAATTACAAAATGTATATTGGATAAGTCGTTTAGCAGTAAGAGTCGATTCGAACTCGAGCTGAAGACGAGCTAGATAGCCCGAAACGTGCTCAGAAGAACTAACTCATAGTGCTAAATGACAAATCTAATATACTTTTTTATTAGTTTAATAAATTAAATAAAACAAACGACGATATCGGAAGGAAATAAAATAAGCGTCGTTAGAATTTTAATCTTTCAAAAACCGGTAAATTTATTTCTTTACAAATTATAGTAGTCATAATTGAAAAAAGTATAATAAAACAAGTAAGTTAAGTCCATTCTGCATATTAAATGCATTCAAGAATAATTAGTACCAATATTTAAGGAAGAAAAAGAATTTTATCAATATTACTTAACACGAAAACTAACAACTGCTTTTACAATTAATTTTTCCTTCACAATTTTAATGTTTACCGAATCTGTCTCCGATTGCTTTAGGATTTGTAAAAACTATTTCGTTTCAATGTACACTGTAAAGAATGTAGTTTTAACTTTGGTAATGTTATCACTACTCGATGGCAAGTACGTCTTTAAAGATTTTTCGTCAGAAAATTGTGTAAATAATAACAAATCATTATAATCACTGAATCTTTTGTATGAGTTGAGAGATATAGACTTCTGTAAGTCTATATATGATATACTTTATCTTTTCATTTGTATGACTTACCTTCATGTAGCTTTATAGTACATAGATTAATAACTCGAAAATCTCTACGATTGCTTTCTATAGACGACGGTGACACAATGGCTAAAAATTTTAAATTTTCGAAACTTCTTCCGGTAGCAAGTTATCGTAAATTTTAATGTTAATCTTTCATGTATGCCTAGACTGTTTCTCATAACTATCTCATTACAAGATAATATTGGAGTAAGAAGAACAACTAACTTATTGAAAGTGCCCAATCATTCGCAAGAAACTACGGTAGTCTTCCTTTTCATTTGTTGCTTGAATTTCACTCAATAAGCGAATGTGAGAATATTCGTCCCGCTTTTTTTAGCCAACTTTAACTCATGTTGGCGATAAACGTAACTTCAACGTTGAAGTTACGTTTATAGCCAACCTAACTTCAAAGTTTACGTTAAAATAGATCGTTTAGTACCTAATGCTATTACGAGTATATGAGATAAACATCCTTTAGTTTTATCATCTATAACCGCAAGCCAACATTAAACATAAACCTACTATAGAAAGTACTGATTAAAAATATTGTCAGTATTATTGATCGTGTAATGTATAGCAAGTATTGACGTCGATATTGATAGAGTATTGACAGTATTATTGATTGTGTAAGGTCCGCTTATGCTTATCTGATGTTAACACTATTAGACCATTAATAAAGACTAATAATTTTTAATATTTTTTTTTGCTTCAATTTAGTCTGCGCCTATAGTTTTTTACCAATTGATACAAATTAAATGAAATTATTCGCTTTAATAAATGATTTACCATTTTATTTTTAGGTGAAAATATTTCATACGAGGTTATACTATCTGGCAGGATAACCTAAACAAAATTTCAGTACAGTATGTAAATTATATACCACGACAAATAAATTTAAATAATATCTAATTACATCTATCCAGAACAATAATAATTTTTTTGTCCATTGTCCGAGCAAAAAAAAAAAAATTAATTTCCGGTAACCATACAATTTTTGTTAAAATAATATAATAAATATTGACGTTGATCAAAGCAGTATCTATTGATTTTTAAAAGTATGGGGGAGGGAATACATAATATGATTTTTTTTAAATTTAACACTTTTTTTTTAGACTGAAGGTATTATTTCATGTTTTATAAATTTTATTTAAGATAATATCTTAATTTCAGAAAAAGAAATAAAAAATATATATCTAATAGAAAAAGGATTTTGTTTTTGAATTATATAAAAGAGAGAGGAAATTATGTAATTAAAAAAAATAAATTATAAGATACAAAAGAACAATGATAAACTGATATTGAGATAAAATGAAAAAGAAAAACGTAAACTTAAAAACCTTTTAAAAACCCTGTAAATAAGAACATGCTCTCTTCAACTTTGTTAACCAGTAGACGTAAAGAGAATTAATTAAAAGAGAAGTATAAATACTAAAATAAAACTTGAGTATAGAAAAAACAAACACTTGCTAAATACTCCAAAAAAAAAGAAATTTATACTTTTTATTTTTAAAATGAAACTCTCTGATGACTAAAAAAAAAAAAAAATAACATAACTTAGCTTTGGATTTGTGGACTTGCTCAAGATAGAGTGTTTAAGTGGTAAATTTTATTCACTAAACAAACCTTTTATTTTCAACTAGCGCCCGAAGAGCTCTTCAAATATTATTTTGAATTATTTTTTTCATTGTTCATTAGATGGACTAAATAAGTAAGTAAATTATTATTACTTAGAATTTATTAATAAACAAATACGCTTCTCTTAAGAAATAAAAGTAGTGTAGCAAACTGGCTATGCAATGGCTTAATGGAGTTTAGTTAATAAATTGTAAGTATATAAGCTATTACCCACCGGGTTGGGTCTAGTGGTTAACGCGACATCACAAATCAGCTGATTTCGAAGTCGAGAGTTCTAAGGTTCAAGTCCAAGTAAAGATAAAAATTTTTATACGAATTTGAATACTAGATCGTGGATACCGGTGTTCTTTGGTGGTTGAATTTCAATTAACCACACTTCTCAGGAGTGGTCGACCTGAGATTGGACAAGACGACACTTCATTCACATTCATACATATCATCCTCATTCATCCTCTAAAGTAATACCTTACGGTAGTTCCGGGGGCTTAACAGACAAAGAAAGAAAATAAATAAGCTATTACAACTTATTCATCTTTTTTTCCCATAAAAGAGGATGATGTATAGGTTTGTTTGTTTGTTGTATATGCTGTTGTCACATCGGCGCCAATAAGTAGCAATTTTTATAAATATCATTCTTTTGAACGATTTATACTTCTTGATACGATGGACTTATCTCAAATTAAATTTCTGTTTTGGAGGAAAAAATGAAAAACATTAAGTTAAAGCTGTGTTAAAAAATCAATACTCAAGAAAGAGCTAAAAATTTTGAAACTTTTTGTAATAAAAGTTTCTGTTGTAGTTAGTACGCTAAATTCATGAACGTTATTTATTTACAATTGGCAAAAACATTTAAAAAAATCATGCGTAATGAAACATAAACCATGTAACATTATCACGGCGAGCCCGCTTTTTTTCTAGTAACAATTAATAATTCAATATGTGTCTTTTTAAACCGTTATTGATCTTACATATTGTTATTTAAAAAATATTACAAAACTTTTAAAAAATATTTTATACTTTTTAATCATATTTTAATGAAATCATTATCAAACATCTCATTAGTTTTATTATTAGGTTAATCTGGATTTCAAAAGATAACATGATATATTGGTATTTTTAATATATTTATAAAATAGTAAACAAATTTTCAATCAAACATATACTAGACAATGTAACGGATTTGTCATCTGCGATCTCAAAACCCCCGAAGACGGTGTGAAATTTTTTACACTGGCACCCTTAATTTATCCAAGTACAGGGGAATGTTTGCAAAAGTTGTTTTTTTTCTTTAAACCTCCGAGACCACGGTTAGGTATTTCTTTCAGAGGATGAGATGATATGTAGCGCGTGTGGAAATGCTATACCTAACCGGGATTCGAACCCGGGATCTCCAGATGAAAAACCGAGATGCTACCACTCGCGCCACGGAGGCCAGCTGCAAAAGTAATGTTGAAATATTGTATTGTCACCCCCGACCTTAGTAACTGTGCAATGTTTTATCAACAGGCAATGATAGGAAGTATGTTAAATTATTACACCTGCACCCTTAATTTACCCCCGTACGGGAAGATTTTTGCAAAAGTAATGGTAGTATATAATAATGTCACCCGACCTCCTTAGTAACTGTGCAAAATTTCATTAGTATGCAATGTCAGGAAGTACGCTAAATTAAGGATGTAAGATTTAAGGACAAGGTGAAAAAAAAACCACTGTCAGTTAGAGAAAATCAAGAAAAAAGATTATATTTAAAAAAAAAAAAAAATACGAACACATTAAAAGAAGATAGTTTTCCGTCACTATGAATTTTTTAAATTTTTGTATAGTAAAAATCTGAATTTTATTTCAATGTAATCATTAAGTTATTTTCAAAATAGATTTTAAAAAATTTCAAATTAACAATCGAATTTTGGGATAGAGAAGTATCCAAAATTACCTTTTAACAGTTTTTGGCCTCTTATCTCGAAAGCCGGCAGAACAAAAAGTTGAAATTTTAACGCAAATATTTGGCTATATATAAATTTCCCACTTTTACCCTTCTTCATTCTTCTTCAGACGAATCACATTATCCTTATTAATTTCTTTTATTAAACTATGTTTTTTTTTTTAATTTTTGAATTACAATGCAACGAATTGGCCCAATTTAATGGAGTAAATAATTATTTCAATAACTAAACTTTTAAACACCTCCCCCTCAAAAAGAAAAAGAAAGGAATACAGTTAAAGGACAAATAAAAAACACCAGTAAAAAAAAATACAAAATAAAGTATGAGTACTTAAAATATAATGTTTTTATGCTTCAATTTTAGAGATTATAAATCAACTTTTTCTACTATTGATGCAAGCGATAAGATAACCTTTTAAAAAGTACTGTGTTCCATGTAACTCCACGCAAGAATTAAAAAGATTTTTGGAGTTTTTTTATAATTTCTGATAAATTTTTTCCGTTTTTCAAGTGGCGATATTTAATTTTTTTCTTGATTATATCGCCAGATAAGCTGGAAAAGCTTGTGCGTGGAATATGGAAATGGAATTTTGTAACATATGGAAAAATAATGCCATACTTGAGAGCGGGATTCGAACTCGGGACCTCCGGATGAAAGGCCGAGACGCTACCACTCGCGTAACTCACGTGGCCGATACGTGATTGATAATAAATATATTACAAGAAGTAGTTCCCTAACAAGATAGGTAACATGTGAGCTAAATTTTTTTATTAACAAATTCGACTTTTTCTCAATTATACCTTTAATAATGCATTATTATTATTAAGATGAAAAAATTCGTTTGAGCAAAAGATCGAAATTATTTTGATGAAGTTAAAGAACAATTTAGCATCGGATTAACGGTGCATAAAGATGCTACGATTTGCTGACGATATAGTAATTCTAGTCAAGTCCTACGCAACAACTACCGCATGAGAATAAACAAGAACAAAACGAAAGTAATGAAATACAGTAGAAATAATGTAGATGGACTACTGAATATAAAAATAGGAAGAGAAAAGATTACTGAGGTAGAAGAACTTTGTTATTTGGGAAGTAGAATTACCAAAGATGGACGAAGCAAGAGCGATATAAAATGCCGAATAGTACAGGCGAAACAAGCTTTCAATCAGAAATATAATTTTCTTACATCAAAAATTAATTTAAACATCAGGAAAACATTTCTGAAAGTATATGTTTGGAGTGTA
>JAAAKQ030200763.1:0-11846 GCA_010016005.3 Zanna intricata
TATCCACGGTCTAGTATTCAAATCTGTGTAAAAATAACTATCTTTACTAGGATTTGAACCTTAGAACTCTCGACTTCAAAATTAGCTGATCTTCAATGTCGCGTTGACCACTAGATCCACCCGTGGGTTTATACTTCCTTATCTAAGTTGGATAAAATATTCTTCACATTACAAAGATTTAATATTAAACTGTTATTATTTATTTTTTGCCCACCATAGTAAAATTAGACTTTTTTTTACAACGGTTTACATTTTTAATGTATTTTATTGTTTCTCAGTAAAAGGAATTTTATTAGGTAGACAAAGAAGCGTAATTTTTTTTTCGAATGCTGTCTAAATATTATACTTAAACAATTATCTATAAATTGCTAAGTATACGTTTTAAATTCATATTTACTTTGCGTTTTGACCAAAACTTAAGTAATACTTTAATTTCCTTATTATTCAGTTTTATCCTTGAATGGGATTACCCATGTAAAACTAAACTTGTTTTATTGAAAGCGAAAAGTTACTTTAATCATATAAAATTTTGCGTAATTAAGCATAAGTATAAATTAAACATAAGTATATCTTCATCTTCACAAAAATTATTTACCAATATCCATCCATGTGTTTCTTCTCTTGTTTGGTCTTTAAAATCATCGCTTGAGACGTATTTATGATAATTTTCAAACCAATGAAAGTAAATACGACTTTCACAATAAGGAGACAGATTTGTCAATATTTTATTTACATCTTAAAGATATGGCTTAGTGAAGGATTTTAGAGAAGAAAGATTAAACAAAACAAAAACGTAGCATGTTTTTGAATATTTTTTTTTTTAAACTTTGATCAGTGTGTATATTGATCAGTATATAAATTCTGATATTATATAAAGGTTCCTTTTGAAGATAGATAAGGACTGAGTTCTCGGAAAAATATTGAATAGTTCAATATATAAATAATAATGTACTAATTCAAATAACAGCTCTATTCAAATAACCCACTGGTAATTTGAAATAGACGTTGTAATTTCTTATCTTTTCTTTATTAATCCAAGAATAGAAATTTTCTTAAATTTTCATAAAATTACAGTTTGGAATCCCTCAGTTTTGTAAAACATCGAAAATACAAAAAAAAAAAAAACATACCCCATTTTTGACTGATTATCTACTTTTCTTGCAGCAACTATTATAGCAGGAAAATAAAACGTAAAAATAAATAACCTTCAACTATTTTATAAATCTAATGACATAGTCTGTAAAAGATAAATTTCTTTTATTATCGTAATGTACGTAAAAATAGCTTAGTCTAATAATAAAATGAAAGGAAATGACGACTATTTAAAAATTAAACAAAGTTTTGATGGAGGAATAATGAATTTCTACATCAATATCGACTTCTTCAGATATTATATGTTTTATTAAACTTAATTAAACTCGAAAAAATACTTCCCGTGCGAAGTTTTTGTGAAACCACCAAAAGAAACTCCCTCAAAAACAATACCTTCCAAAAAAACTGATGAATCCCGACATACAGACAAAAAGTACTGATATCATACAAATTGGTAAATAACTTCCAAAATTTTTTAAATTGTTCATCCAGAGACTGACAAAATATTAGTGAAGTAACATCTAACCCTAGAATCAGCGCGTTCATAACGCTCTAAGAGAAACATGCTCTATACCAAACGTATGATTTGCAAAAGGAAATTAAAAATCACATGCCGGTACTAGTGTTAAATTTTTTTTTTTAATTTCTAGTTGAAAAAATTCACTACCTATGGCGCTTTTTTTTTGAAAATTGTATATAGCAACTTAATTTTTTCATTACATTATTCAATCTGTAAGAAATGCATCATAGTCTCTTTCCACTTGTTTACAACGTTCTCTATTGTATTCCCTATTACTACTCATACCAAAGGTTAGAATTGACTACTGCTTTAATTTTTAAGCAACATTTGTCTAAAATCGTCTACAATTAACCCATGGTGGAAAAAATGGTAGAGAATGTAATAAGCCAACAGGAAGCATACATTGAAAGGGCAATTGTGGGGATTTCTTAAAGAGTTAAATTCTCTTCTTCTTAGTCCTACCCTCTATATATTCCTTAGATAAATTTATAAAAAATTATTTAATTGTATAAAAAGTGTCCCTCCACCATTTTGGTGACTCTTATACTGTAGGATGCCAATGGTCTTCTCTTATTTTGAGCATTCCTGTTAGCCACTTCCCTTACAGAAATTTAATACTGGTTCGTTCCAAAAAACTATAAATTCAGTAGTGGAGTTACTACTTATTTAAATATTAAAAATACAGCAGCAGCAGCAGCAGAACCTTTTTTTGAAAATTTTCAGTATAAGATTTCTACAACAATTTTTCTTTCAGAAAGACTTTATAATCCTAAGTAACTTGTACATTTATGCTATATGGTTCTATATATATATATATATATATATATATATATATATATATATATATACATGTATACATCAGTATGACCATTTATTACAGTTATTGCTCCATATACAGCTGCCCCATGGCGACTGAATTTTTTCAAATAAAAATTCTTTAATATTTTTTCTTCTTTTTTTCTTAACATTAGAGCAGGCACATGTTCTTTAGCTTCCTTTTCCAAATCATACGTTTGGTATTTTAGCATCTTTCTCTTGGGGTGTTGTGAACCACCAAGTGCCAGTTCTTCAGTTAAATGTGACATTTTGCCAATTTTCAAATATGTAATTTAAAACATTTTGCAAATTATTCACTAAATTGTTCTTTTGTCTGTATTTTACTGTTTTTCTTATTCTTTTATTTTTTTACTTAACTGTTTCTTTTTTTTACTTTACTTTTGCTATTCTTTTATTGATGCTGAAAATTACATATATTTGCAAGATGCAGTTAATAATGATGCTAATGTCAATCTAGTTAACATAGGTCATCAAATTATTCTTCCTTCAATATTCTCAGATTCACCATGTAATACACAAGAAAAGTTCAGAATGCTATGATGTACATAGAAATGAATTCTGATTCATCAACCACTTTTACTAATAACTCAGGCTGGCGTCAAGTAAAGAATGAAGAAATTCGAGATCAAAAGTTATTTAATAGACATGATATTATTTCCAGAAATTTTATCAAAAACTTATAAATTTATAAAAATCTGTTGACAGAAGAATGTTTTTGGTTCAATTGAATGTTATAATATATTATTGAATAGCAGAAAAAAGGTTTTTCTTATTATCATGTAATTTTATGGTTATAGATGAAAATTCAACTGGATGAGTTTGACAGAATTATTCCTGCTGAATTTCCAGATAAAGTGCAAAATCCTATACTTTTTACATTGTATACGAATTCATGGTCCTTATGAGAAGTTCAGTCTGATATCAGCGTGCTTGGTCAATGGAAGTGTTTTAAAAAATACACTTGCAAA
Source organism: Zanna intricata (assembly GCA_010016005.3). NCBI lineage: Eukaryota > Metazoa > Arthropoda > Insecta > Hemiptera > Fulgoridae > Zanna > Zanna intricata. Next base: position 3,418 of record JAAAKQ030200763.1, read on the forward strand.
TTCATAAGAGATACAAGCTGCAGATGATGGTTTAAACAATAATAAAAAAAATTCAATCAGTAATAATATTCAGCAAGTAATTGATATGGAAGACAGTCCTACAATATTTTTTAAAATGTGTTCATAACGATTTTAATGTTTTGCTAGAACACTTTTATATTATGAATTTTCAGGGTACTATACTTGGTCTAACAATAAATTTTCTAGAAGAAAACATGGACAGAATGTTGAAGGCCATCACGAAATCAAAAAGGGCACGTACTTGCTAGAGTTTACACTATACATACTAATCAAACTCGATTTTTTCACCTGAGGTGTTATTACATCACATTCGAGGCCTGACTTCATTTGAAATCATAAAAATTAATAGTAACATTCATCTCACTTTCAGATGTCTATCATGCATTTGATCTGTTTGAAAATGATGATCATTGGAAAGACACTCTTGCTGATGCCACCATATCACAAACAGCCTTAAAGATGAGAAGTTTATTTACTGTGATTTTAGTTTACTGTCAACATATGAACCTATAATTTCATGAAAAATGTTTCAAACAGATTGTTGCAAAGATATTCTACGTTGAGACTGCAATACATGTAATAACATGGAATTAATGTAGTCTGAAGAAATTTTAAACAGAATTTGATTGAAATAGAGGACAAGTTCATCTGTCTTTGTGAAAAATATTTAACTAAATTTGATTTACTTCATTAATTTGGGATGAATAAACTTCTAATAACCTTTCCAATTCCTTCTTTACGTGTTCACATGATACAAACAAATGAAATAATTTTGTATAAATAAATGTACCTAAATTAGTTGATGATCAAAGTTAGACAGTCAGTGTTATTATTTATATTCTGATTGACTATTGAGGCGAAGTTATTTTGTAGATGATGCTCCTGGTGAAACTAGGAAAACTATTTTAATTAATTTATTATTGGCTCAAGTGAGATACTCAGGGAGCATGGTATTGGCTCTAGCATCATTAGATATATCACCATCTTTCTCAGTAAAGGTAGAACAGCTCTCTTGTATTACTAATTACCATTAAATGTATTTTGTGAAGGAGAATCTGTTTGTCTGTTTTGCAAAACTGATTCCCTAGGCAAAATTTTTCAAGAAACATCATTCATATTATGTGATGAGAGTATAGCAAATTGCAGGGCTCATGTTGAAGCTATTGATTAAACTTCATGAGATCTTAAATTGAATAATAAATTTATGAGTTGCATTATCTTCATTTTTTGCTAGAAAATTTAAGCAGACTTTATTGGTAATTCCAAAAGGTATCAGGATTAATATTATAAAAGCATATCTAAAGTTATCATATATTTGGAAAAATATTAAGAAGCTCAATTTACAAATGACCATGAGAACTCATCTTGAGAAAGGAGACCCTGAATTTCCGATAAAATTATTAAAAATTTGTGATCGAACTACAGAAAATGATAACGGTTACATAACTATCATTCAGAAGATAGGTAAGACTATTAGAACTAATTTGATCTCTGAAGTTATTCCTAATATTTTAGATTTATTAAATAAATCATATTTCTAGTTATGTAAAAGAATAATAATTTCGCCAAGGAATATAATGTCAGAAGAAATATATAACATTTCTTAAAAATTTGTGTAAATATCTGTATATTAAACCAATTTTAAGCACTGAGGGATGCAACCCTTTATCTACAATAACTTCTTAATGCTCTCGTACATCAGACTTTCCCCTCATAGAATATCACTGATAGTGTAATTCTTATTAGGACAATGAAAGTGAAAATTGGATTTATTCCTCAAATCTCTACAATTCATACAGATCTTACCATTTCAATTTAAACATTACAAATTTTGATCAGAGTTTAATTGCTATTATTATTAACAAGTTATGCAAGGTCAAATTTTGAATCACATTGTAGTAGATTTCCATTCAGCATTTCTCCTATGCCCAATTATACATAGGATTTTCCAGAACTGGAAATTTTACAACTAAATAATCTTGATGTCAATGAGTAACAAAACAATAAATAAAATTTAGTCAGAAGTTATGTACTTTTATTAAATTTTTTTTGCTGAAAAGTTGTTGTTATTTTTATTGTTAAAAAAGTATAATAATGATTATTTATTGAAAGAAACCATTAAACTATAAGTAAGTTTAATGTTATAGTGCTTTAAATAAAAATTAACACCAACTGTAGAAAATTAGGTAATAACTTACTAAATAGAAATAGTAGTTGATTGAAATTGAAGATGTGATATGATGATGTTAAAAAGTTAGGTTTATATTTACTATTACTTGAAAACTATATTAAGATATTTTAATTCCAGATTACATGAGGTCCAGATTTATCTTAGCACATTTATCAGCATCTGCTAATAACACATTTTAGTATTCAGTGAAAGGAACACTCTTCTTAATGGGGATTACACACCAAAAATTAAGAAGATTTAAAAAAATTATATTTATTTTTTCTGTGTTCTAATATGTTTCTGTGTTTCTAAGGAGAATAAGTGAATAATATAGTAATTAATGACAAAAATATTCCACCATATTGTAAATATGTAATTATTAAAACATAATTTTTCTTAGAGGAAAAACACATGAAAAAACTAAATTCTAGGTTTATGTGATACGGATATGATATACATTTCAAGGAATTACAAATTATTAACTTTAGGACCAGAGAAAATCAAGTAAATAATTTCTTACAAAGAAAGAATAAACCTTTAAGGATTGTAGTAAATGGAATGTCTGTATGAAATTCCAGTGATCCAAATTAAATAATACAACCACCACAAACTGGACTAAGGTAACAAAAAATTAACATACATTACTGAGTCCTTTGTTACAAAATTTTTATTGTTTATTGGTCATCAGGCATCAAGAATCCTTTTAAAATATTCTACTACTCTGATTTATTCAGTGGTGTTTTTTGACATTTTGTGTACATGGATGATTACTTAATGTTTCTATTGGTTTAAAATTGAGGAAAAGATGTCAATATGATACACATAAAAGAATTGATATTAAGTTAGAAAGTACACCGCGATGTGTAGCTTGAGATGAGTAAATGTTTTATTCTCCACTTAAATAGTTTGCTTATTTGCTTCTTTGATTTATTTTATGCTTTTTGGCTTAAAATTTTGTGTTATTAAAACAGATTAGTAGGTGATATGTATTTGTTAAGAAACATTTATTGTCTAATATTCTTAGGTCTAGGTTAATTTTTCATATTTTATAATTTTACTGCAATCATTACACTGTTTTTTTTACATGGTGATTTTATTTATTTTATGTTTCACTCGAAAATTAAGGACAGCAGTCTTCTTAATACACCATAAAGATGTTGATTCATATACCAAGTAAGGAGATAAAGAATTTTTAATGATATATTTCATGCTCTTTTGCTGAGAGATTAATTGTTTTTTTAAATACAATTATTCACATTGGTTACAAAACGTTTGTAGTATTAAGAACCCCATTTAAATTTTTCAGTCTGATTCATTTAATGTAGTTGATTTTTGACATGATGCATACACTGACGATTACTTAATGTTTGTTTTTTTTTAATTGAAGAAAAGCTATCAATGCCATATTAATACAAAAAGAAAAAAATTGACTATATAAATGTTTACAAAATGCAAAAGAAATTTTTAGAAAAATTAAAAAAAACCTGGATTGTCAGAAAGAAGCCAACACTGCTAATGGTTATGTTCTATTGTAGCATCAATAAATGTAACATTAGATAAAATTAAAAAGTAAAGATATTAAATTAATGGAGTCTGGGAAAGATAGCTGGAAAGGAAGTACTAAGATGGAAATTAACATAAGTATTAAAGAGAATATATACAAAAGGCAATAGCACAAACGAATCTTTGCTGAATATTAACAATGTCATAAAAATAGCAGCAGAGAAAACAATTAGTTTCATTAGGAAGAAGAATAAAAAGCCATGAGTTACCTGGTAGATGGTTTAAACATGGAAATTAATGTAGAATATAAGAATAGGAGGGACGAAGAAGAGCAGAGAAAGACACTGCAGAAAACTGAGTGATGAATTACGAAGAAAAACAAAAATAGAAGAGAAGAAATGGTTTGCAGATGAATGATGAGATTACTATTGATCTGTCATGAGATATCTGTTGGTCACAGCATATTGGATGTCCTCAGTGTCACTGAAATATTCTTCTTTTAAAGTACAATCAATTTTCAGAAATAGAAAAAAGTCTGCAGGTGCCAAATACACCACTCAGATCTGTTTTGATGTTAAAAACTGTTTCACGAGTAATACATAGTGAGCCAGTGCATTGTCATGCAGAAGAACCCAAGTCTTGCTTTGGAACAGATTCGTCCTGATATGACACATGTGAGCAAAGAGATGTTGCATGACTCCTAAGTACTACAGTTTGGTCACTGTTTTGCCCTTGTGGAGAAATTCACAATGGATCACTCCAGAAGCATTGAAAAAAAACAATCATCATTGTCTTGATATGTGATTTCTGGAACCTGAGTTTCTTCTGTCTTTGTCACAATGTTCCATGCCATTTCATACTCTGATGTTTTGTCTCTGAGTCAAATTTAAAACACCAACTTTCATCCCCAGTTATAACCAGTTATTGTTCCCAGTTATTGTCCTTGGGAACAATTTCCTTGGCTTTTTCCACATTCTCATCTGCCCAAGCAGACAAAGGACTCCAATGGATGGTTCATCTTCCATTCTTAAATGCTGAAAACCAGTGGAACACTTGTACACAATTAACACAATCATCCCTTAAACATCATTGCATGTCTTTGTGAACTTCTGATGACATTTTTCCTAATTTACACCATTAGAATTTTATCACAGCTCTTTGATCCAAGATGCTATGTTTGACCATCGCTACTTGCACCTTACATTCACAACTGCTATGCATGCACTGGCTGAGTCATTGAAACGATTGAAGCGTCTGCATGTTCAGCACAGTCTAGCAGATGAAATGGTTACCATATTTGGTGTGTTTCTTGAAAGTGTTCTTGGAAAAAATCAGTCTCATTGGTCATTTGGCATACTGTGTATAACTTATTTACAATTAGTTATAAAAATAAGACACTACATTAGATCTACAATAATATATAACTATCTGCCCTGAGGTAGCTAATCCCCACATCAGGAATATACCACTTACATTCCACATTCATAATAGTAACAGCTGTACATTTCATTTGAACAACTTATAAAACTGAAGCTCCAAGTATTTTTCAGACATGCGATCGTTCTTGACAGTAATCACCCTAACCTGAAATTCTATTTTCAGGCGACTGTAAGACTGGACTCTTTGGTCACCTGCTGATCACCTACATTAGAAAACAATTTTGGATATGCACTTACACCAACTTTATAGCTGGTGATGTGGTGGCCAGGGTTGACGTAACAGACCCTTCCATGTCCACATTATCTCGCATGGCAAACATGTAGTAAGGTACCTATTTGTTGATGCATGGGAGCCCTGAAAGCTTTCATTAGTAGGGGCATGGAATCAGTGGAGAGACTGTGCATCAGCTCTCTGCAAATGATATATGCCGATTCCATCAGAGTAGCAGGTCAAACATCCAAGGTTAGTAGCCTTGGAGAAGGGGGTTGTATTCCCACACTAGCCCTGTAACAAAAAGGATTATGTCTTCATGCACATTCTTGAACAATTAAATGTGGCAAAGATTGTTTAATTAATTTGTCAGAAGAAAAATGGAAATGTAATAAGGATGCTAACAGAAAAAGAAATAATTAAAGAGTCAACAATAGGTGATTTTAATAATAGCACTTCCAAACCCAGATATCTTGTGATTACAAGAGAGAATGGTAATTTCCATAAATTCATTTCCTGGAAAATAACAAGCTATGGCTCTGTTAAGGAAATATATAAGTCATTTTTTATTGTCTGTACATCAAAACTGTGAATGACAGTTAAACACAGAAAATTTTAGCGTTAAAGATGATTCATGAATTCCATGTGCTTATCCAGTTACATAGCATCCTTAATTCATTAAAAGGAGTTGTTGTTTGCCAAGATTTTCTTAATTGTATGAAAGAAGAAATAGTAGAATTGTCAAGTAAAGTTGTGATTATTGCCAAAGACTAACCATGAGCAGTGATAGTGAGATTCTTCCTTTTGTTTCTAATGTGTTAACATTCAACAGACCTTCCTTGTCCAAGAAGATACCTGCTGGCATACATCATCTAGACGTGCCATATGCTACACCTGTGCAATGTTTTGAACACATCATAGTCAAATATGAAAGACAAGTAATTTTCATGTGTGGAGGGGAAAGTCGTTAAGCGATCCGCCCATTAGGGGATCAGTTGTAACCGGCAACATAACTGCCATTCAAGAAATTGTTCAATTTATAAAATGGAAACTACAATTGTGTAGGTAAAAACATTACAAAAGATCAGCTATCCTGAAGCTATAAAAATCATCAGCAGCCAAAAATCTTGATTTACATCGACCTATGCAGAAACAACTGCTACTCCTTGAATATCAAGGATTAATATATATCAGCTGCTCTCAATCACTGAGCCACAATTGGCAGCTTATAATTGAGGAAATCATAGACAAGAAATTGAAATCTCCCCTTCCAAAGGAGGTTTTAATACCTGCCAAGATACAGACTGTAGGAAACATTGCACATAGAAATATTAAAGAGACATCTCAAAAGTCATAAATCATAAGGTGAAGGAAAGTAAAGCAAAACTACAGATTAAGTCTTAACCTAATGTCATGCAGGTCAATGTTCAGATATAGAAAACCCCCAATAAGGGAAGTCAGAAAGATAATGAAACAATGATTATAGAGACTGTTGAACAAATAACTATAGAACTTCCAAAGCAGAGAAGAATCAAAATGAGAAGGTGAGCATTCAGCATCCAAAAATTTCAGCAAGGACCCAGTCTAGCTTCCAGGATCCAGCTCAGCAAGTGCATTCAGTCAAGAGTTGGATGAAATACTCTTCTCTCAATCTGGGCCGATAGCATCGATACGACCCACAAAATATCCTCTCCACTACCATGGGTAGTATCGAAGATAGATGAAGATTTCATCTCCAGCAGTCTCAGACACCCTGTATTCAGAGTTGAAGGCCAGTCAGGAGAATGGAGAAAAGATATAAAAAGGTTAGCCTAAGGAAGAAGGTGATAAATGTATATGATACATTTAATGTAGAAATGTATCAACATAAAGTAGACGGATTATTTTTCAAGCATATATGTGTGTTTCATGTTTTCTAATTACTGACGACTTTATTTTAAGAAGTGTTTTTAATAACTGCAGGCTCGTAGCATCCTTTTTGATAGTTTTGACATTTCCTTAAATAAATGTAAGGAAATATAAGAAAAATTCCTACAATAATAATAGTAGCTATTGTTGAAGGGTTTTAAACAAATATTTTAATCAAAGAACACAAATTACACAAAAATGTGTTTTAGAATTGAATTTTACAGTTATCTGTAAAAAAAAATTCTGATACTTTCTATATGTCCATTGTTTAAATGTCCTTGCCCACAAATAATGTTTAATTAAATCTTTATCCATTGTAATACTTTATATTTTTATTGTAAAAATTTGACTTCTATTAATTACTAGCCTAAGTAATTAATATGATCAGCAGAAAATTTTATTAATCAAAATTGAAAAATATTCTGAAATCAGTTTTATTTATAATATATCCATATATATTTAACTTTATTTGCTTAATAAATGTTTTATTATGATTTTAATCATTAAATAATTATCTATATTGGAAAGTGGATAATATATTACTATTAAAAATGAAATTATTTAATTGAGTTATCACAATTTAAAGATTGATCAGCATGTGATGATTCAGTTCTCATTGATTTAAATTTATCATTCAATTCTAAAAGCTAGGTGTTACTACTAAATTAATTAATAGCACCTCTCAAAGCAAACAGGGATAGGGAACCACCCACTATCTTCACATATGGTATTACTGTCATATCAACATTGGCAAAAGAATTTTCATTATCTGTGCCATGAATAGTTTTGGCATACATGTTTCAATAAGCAATAATTATTTTTTAATACAGGTAAATGTATATATAAATGTAAATGTATATATAAAACTAAAAAAGTTAAATTCATATTCAAATATCATTAAAACCTTTAAATTAAATAAACATGATTTAGTTTATCAAATGTTTGTACATTTTAATGAGATTTTTTAAGCCAAAAGATGAATTTTTTTTATTGTTTCTGATATTACAAAGAGTATTTTGTCATGTAAAAATTGAATTTTCTTAAAGAGAAGTTTAAATAGAGAAATACAATTTTTTGATGCAAAATTGACAGAAGAAATAGAACCCAAACTCAAAAAAAAAAAAATTAGGTTGACATTATGCCAACCCAAACCCAAAAAAGTAAAATAAAAAATAAA
>JAAAKQ030200774.1:0-11846 GCA_010016005.3 Zanna intricata
AATTTAAAAATGTGACGAGGGCTAATGACCACAGCAGTCGATGCCCATATAAAACAAAAAAAAAAAAAAAAAAAAAACGCGCAAACGAAGCTCTTCGATCTATACAGACCTGGATGGCGGAGCAAGGTTTAGAACTTACTCCGGCAAAATGTGAATACATCACAGGCCGATGTGTAACAACTCCAATTGATCTAAAAGTAGGTGGTCAAAGACTAAAGCAAGTAAATACATATAAATATTTGGTGATTATCTTAGAGCGCTAAACTTCTCCGAACATGTGATCACCTGTTATAGCAAATCACAGAGGACACTGAAAGCACTGTACTCTACAAGTTCTGCCCCAAGAGCATGGAAGAGAAGATTGATAATGTTTGCGGTGACATCAACGCTACTGTATACGACATCAATTTGGTGATCTGCAATAAATAAATAAAAGGAATTTAGTGTCAGATTGATCAAAGTACACAGAAGTTCTCGAGTAGCTTTCGCTTATCGCACCGTATCCTATGATGCGGTATGCGTAATAACAGGTACGCCGCCAATAGATTTATTGTTAACAGAACGAAAGATTTATTCGGCAGTACTGAGGCCAGCGCTTCTACACGACTAAATTGGAAGGCGAAATGGACCAATACAAATAAGGCAGTCTGGACCAGGAGACTAATCAAAGATCTGGATGTATGGTGTCATAGGGTCCATGGCGAGGTAAATCACCATATCACCAAAATGCTGGGTGGACATGGTGATTTTGAATCCCATCTTCAATCTATCTTCATAGGGATTGGGAGACGGAACTCAGCGGTGTGCATGTATTGTCACTTATTGGACACCTCTGAACATATCTTGTTTGAGTGTCCTGAATGGTTAGAAGAAAAAAGGAGAGCCAACTTAATCGGGCTAACCCCATATAATTCAACAAATACTGCAGTCAAACGATAACTGGTCTCAGTTTAGTGACTTCGCAACCGTATTTCTCCATGCTAAATCAGAAGAAAGAAGAAGAAGAAGAAGGGGAGGTTAGTTGTCGAGTGTTGTGATGGTAAGGGAAAAAAACCAGGGGTATTACAAAAAGACTCGAACCGGCGGGGGGCGCCTTCGGGTGCTACCTGTTTCAGTGGGCGCTTAAGAAAAGTTAAGACCGAAATCCGGTCACTCGGGGTGGATTTGGGGACGGCATAGCCGGATCTGACCTCTCCGTCTCTGGCGGTTCTACAGCCGGCGGTTGAGGAGGCCCTATTAGAAGCAGAGACACTCGCCTGGGTTGAACAATACTTGATTGTAAGTCCGACCCAGGGGTTGAGGGGGGAATAAAGTCTGTTTTTCTAAATGATCCGCTTGACAGGAATGTCCTTTTGACCTAGTTGCTTTCATGAAGGAGGGAAAGTGTTTAGTTTGTGATAAGGGCTAATGACAACAGTAGTCGATTCTCACTGTATAAAAACTAAAAAGAAAGAATAATAAAAAATAGTAAATAACAATATAATAACACAGGTTGGAAATTAATTCCGGTGCCAAAGATTTAACTTTTTTCCAAACCGTATAATCTTTAATTTTTGGTTCGCGCCTCCACGAGATCCAACTGAATAGTTACAGGAAAATTGGAGATTTCCTCTAATAAACTAAATAAGAATTCCTCCCTCGAAAATCAGAGGGTTGTATAAATTTCAGGGCTCATCAACCCTGATCCTATCGACTGGCGTATGCCAGACAAAATTACAATTACAAGTAAAATCGTACCAAATCTTAGATTAGGGACTGTGCGTTTCGAGTACAGGACGGGCCAAAAAGCTAGAATTCTCAGTTCTTGCGTTGTACGCTAGTGTCAAACTAAAGCTAACATCGTAGAAGGGCAGTCAAACAGAGAAGTTAACCTTGGAAAGGACCAAACTGCAAGAGAGAATTGAGACGACCCTCTAATCAGGGACGCAAACATAGAACGTAGAACGAAAAAATCAGTATCGTCTATAACCTTGAATTACGACAAAATAGCTGATACTCTTCAAGAGATTGCGAACGATTGTTCAATGGACGGTGACTTGCGAATTGAAGCACTAGGTTTACTGAAAAGTATGGAAACTTTTGAATTTGCTTTCATGTTGGTTTTCTGGGAATCAATCCTAAAAGAATTCGAAAAAGTATCAGCTACTTTGCAGAATCCATCAATTTCTCTTGAAACTTGCGCGAATTTGTACACAATTCTAATTTCTTTTGTTGAGATATTTCGAGAAAAATTTTCTGACGTCGAAACAAAAGCGAAAACAATTGTTCCTGACACTGAGTATCAGTCAAACACGCGCAGGAGAAGGAGACGAACTCCGTATAACAACGCACCTGCCCCTGATGCTTTTGAGATTTTCCTGCAAGAGACGCGTTTCGAATTAGGACATTCATTGTAATGATCGATTCTTTATTAACCAATCTGAAACAGCGCGCTGATATATACGCGAACATTGCTAGTAAATTTTCTTTTCTTGCAAATTTGAATGCGTCAGATGATGATATCAAGAAAAGTGTTCAAAATTTGATCAAAGATTACCCGAATGACGTTGACATGAACATTATATCAAAAATTAAAAATTTTCACACTTATGTTAAAACAGTTTATGGAAATGAACCCAATAAAACGTTTGCTGATTTGTATGGGATCATTTTTAAAGACGAATTACTGCCAGCTTTTCCAAATGTAGAATGCCTCTTTAAACTTTTCTTGACGCTGCCTGTATCTAATTGCTCGGGTGAAAAGTCATTCAGCGTGTTAAAACGCGTAAAAAATTATTTAGCTCAACGATGGGCCAAGAAAAAGTAGGCGATTTAAGCCTACTTTTCATTGAAAGCGAAAAACTCTTATAATTGAATTTTGATGATGTCATTCAGCAGTTTGCATCAGAAAAATGTAGAAAGAAATTGTAATGTATACGTAAATATAATCTGTAAATATATATGTAGAATGTTGCGAATTAAAACTGTAAATATTTATGTGTGTAATGTGTAAATATATCTATTAATGAAATTAAAATTGTCTTCATTTTATATTTTTTGAGAAAAAAAAATTTGGGGGGGGCCGAAAAATGTGAGTTGCTTGGGGCCCCTTCAGGGGTAAATCCGGCACTGCGCAAACAGACTTAGAGAAATAATCGATGATAAGTGGTCCTTGGAACGCTTCAAAAGGATGGAGGTCATTACGGAGGCACCTCCGAAGAACATGGATGAAACAATAGTGTTTGTAACACCTAGAAGGGCAGGGCCGAAAAATGAATTCACCAAAATTATTGGTGAGCGTACGCCGGAAATTATGAAGAAGCTAGCATCAGACAGCAATATTCCCAGCGGTACTGAAATGAATTTACCACGTTAAAGGTAGGGAGCTCGACGTGGAGGAAAGTGAGATCGTCGAGGCCTTCAGGAAGGCGACCTAAAGGACCTCAGATTCCTGTAAAGGTGACTGCTGTTAGACCAGCATACGGGGAGACCAAACGGGCGACAGTGCATCTTACCTGCAAGAGCAGCGGAATCACTAGCAGACAAGGAGAGACTGATTATTGGGTGGCACTTCGCAAGGTAGAGGCCAGAATGTAAGAACAAAGATGTTTCCGGTGCTGGCGATCAGGACATCCTACAGGTGTAATGGACCGGATCGGTCAAGAATGTGCTACCGCAGTGGGAGCACAGAACATGAAATTACTAATTGCCAAGAAGAGATCAAATGTGTAGACCAAATGTCTAGCAATAAGAAAGGCCAACGTACTGTTCGCTATAACTGCGAGCACAGAGAGGACAGAAGATGACAAACAGTGGGATTAAGAGTGTTATAGTACCGGGGGAAGGGACAGTCCTCTATGGAGTCGCAGTTCGTCCCTGCTTGCATGGATGGGCTGCGATGATGAAGCACGGGGCCTCCCTGAACCCAGGTAATAGTAGTAGCAAAAAAAAAAATAATAGTAGAAGAAATAATAAAGGATCCGGTCCCGGCCCCTGGGCTGGATGTCGGGGAAGACTCGTCTAAACCAACCTCTCCGTCTCGGGGGTTAGAGGCTAAAAGGGCATAAATCAAGACCCAGTCCTGGTGGTGGTGGTGGGCGGCTGGCCTTGGGTTAAAATTCTTCCACCAATAAGAGAGGTGGCACCCGGTCGTTCGGATTCTGGGGAAACGATTTGTGAGTGAATCGGAGCACTCTAGAAAACCTCTCAAAAACTACATTGGAACAGACACTAATACAACCAGGAAAGATACACATGCTAACTGCTTCCCGAATACAGAATAACGAGAAAGATTGTAAAGTATTTAGTATTGCTTACAAACGGAGGGTAATGGATCAAAAAAGACTTGAAATTAGCACAAATCACTGAAGAAGAAATATATGAAAGGAACGTTATCAGAAGGAAGATTGAAAAATGGGAGGTTAAACTGGATGGAAGAGCCCCAAAACGCGGGACAAAGTGAAGCGAGGATTGAAGTGCTGAATTCTCACAAAGAATGAAAGAGTGGTGGGCAAACAAAAAGAACCAGAAGCGCAAAAAATCAACCATCTCTACTTAGTGTCTTGCACTTTGGGAGTTTTACATCTAATAATAGTAATACAATAATACAGTAATATATTTGGTAGCAATCTAATGTTAATGAAGAATATTGAATTAACATATAGTTTACAAAAAAAGCGATTAAACCTGATGAAAATGAGGTTATTAGCCAATAAAAGAAGTACATGAGATGTAGTAAACTATTTCATAAATCAAGTAAGGGAGAATATTTAACAAAGAAAAAATGTTTACACCGTTGGGGAAAATTAAAGAAGCAATTCCACGAAAAAGAAGTATCAGTTTATGGTTGTTAGCAAGGTAAAAAAGAATCTGAAGATTATACTAAAACAAAATTACGCTTCTATAGCAGATGGTCAAATAAATGGACTGCTGGATGCTTTTGTTCGGACACGATCTCGTAAAACGTCACCACCTGATGGACTATAAGCATTCAATTGTGTTCCAAACCTTGAACTGTAAAAGCGTTTTACAGTTTAAGGTTTGGAACTGACGAAAGAGACGATGATTGTAACCAAAAAAAGAGTTGTCTACCATACCTTAGTTAAGAGTGAGATAATCGATTACAGTATCAAATTTTCTGATATAAGTGCCATAGATATGAAAGTCAAAAACCACTGTTTTTGTTTTTTTTAATTCTAATTTTTATTATAACAAATATTTCACTTTAGGTATGATTGTCATATATATTAAATCTCTTTCTGTTGGTACAGAAATCAATTTATACAAATTATGGTCTATTTTATTCTACATTGGCCATTTAAGAAAATATATCCTTAGAACTAATCTTACAACTAATTTTAATACATTTTCAAATTTTCTAATGTTTTCTAATTTTGGTTTCAATGGTTATTGATTTACATAATATATTTAACTGATTAAGAAAATCTCTTAGTTTTTGTAATTAAAAAAAAAAAAAAAAATTACATTTTTATTCATAATTAATAACTTATTACTGTTCGTTAAAATTATCTTCAATTATATTTACTGTTTTATTAAATTCATTAATAATATCTACATTAACAGAGAATTAATGATTAATCTGACTTATTATGTAATTTTGTTTATACTTTTTTTTAATAATTTTTCTGTATAATATGCGTATAAATCACCAGTAATTTTAAAAAAATAAATAATTTAATAATTTAACAATAAACCAAGTCCATTAGTAATTCCTCTCTTATTTCTTATTGTACGATTCAACAACCCTATTTATAACTTTTCATTTATTAACATCTTTGTATGATTTATAAATATGAATTACTTACATCTCTAGACTTAAAACTATTATCGGTTACATTATCCTTTCTTTTCTTACATTATACAATTGATTATTATTAAAACAATTTAAAACATATTCCTTAACATTATTCCAGCTTTCTAAATTATTAAACAAACGATTTATCTAAATTATAATAATGTAGAAACGGTATGGTATGAGATTTCTAATTTAGTCTAATTCTAAACGTAATTCTATCGGATTATTCTTGAGTACAAATTGAAAAATGGTTCCTAGATTCGTTTAACCAAAAAATTATGGGTTCCAAATTTTTCAGTTCTTATTATCGAAACTAATTTTATTTCGATAACTATGAATACTCATTTCTTGCGAAAGGTCATCGTATTGTTTTTTCATTTGACGTAAATTCATCGCTTTCCTGTTTTTAACTTTATTTTCTGACATTTAGTATAATTTGTGATATTTATTTAGCGGTTCTATTGAATTTCATGTCTTACTCATTCGAGTTTCTTAGTTCGTTTAAACTGAGTTCTCTGGTTATGGTAATTATTTTGGAAGGGTAGTCGTTGACTAAAATTTGGTTGGGCATGATGAAATTGTGATCTTATAAAGGAACTGGAATTTCTATAAGGTAATCTTTGGAAAATTGAATTTTTGGAAGGTAATTTTGGTTTGAATTAAAATATTAAGATCAAATCCCGTAATATTGGTTAGATATAAAATTATTTTGAAACTATTATTATTACTTAAATTTACTCATTTTAAATTGAAAATCGTTTTTTAATATCCTTAAGCTTCTTCAAGTGAATTTGGATTTTAGTATGTATCAATGAACCTAACCATTCCTGCAAACCTCTTAAAAAACTCTTAAAGCTAATTTCATAATATATTTACATAAAAAATAAAAATCACTGATTACCTATTAGTGAAGTAAGCAATTTGTAAATTTAACAGTTTTTGAATTTTTTTCATAAAAATTAAATGGCGTTTCATTTGATTCATATTTTAACTCTACTATTTCTAAATTTAATGTGAAGCACTCATGTTTTCTATATAACCATTTAATAATTATTACCCAACATCGGCCCATTTGTAACTGTTTTAACTAATAACTAATTCTAAAACAGGTGATTTTATCTTAAACAAAATTATCGAAAATAGATATTCATTATAAAACCGTCTTAATTTACTATTTACGTAAAATTTATCTACTGGTTTGTTAAATAGTGCAATAAATCTATTTAACAATGCGGGATCACCTGAAAATTCGGATATCATATCTAAATATTGTTTCTCAAATTAAGGTTTCACAATTTTAACTAAATCTCTTTCAAACAATTATTACACAATATTGATTCAGAATGAATGTTAAATATTATAGCTAATTATTATTTTTATACTTATAGTAATATTATGATTATTTTGTGCATGATGGTTATGATGATCATAAATATTTTACTTTTCACTTTTAAAATAAACTTACTTGAAATTTACATTAGGCGCACATAAGAAAAATTAATTAATAATTGTTCTGGATAATATGCATTTATTCATTACACCTCGTAAAATGCTTTGATTCCCGTTGTGTTGTCTTCACGAACGGTGGAAACCAACGAAAAATTGTGTCCATAAATCTCCCTGAAGACGTCCTACCAACAGCACCGGTTAAATCTATCCGTAACGATGATTCTTTTTTAAAAAAACAGTATTTTATTTATTATGCTTATAAACTTTACAGAAAATACATGTACATTTTATTACATTACTATTAGTTAATTTAGTAATGTTCCTTCCAATAGTTTATACACAACATTTAACGTACTTGCTAACAAAGAGACTTATTATTACATATATATATTGTAAAAAAATGACTGCTACCAAGAGATTTAATAGACTGAGTAATAATTGCACAAAAAGCAAAACTTTAACATACAGGCATTTCTTAGAATTAACACATTACCAGGAACACATTCCAATAATAATGCTTACATATGCTAAATACTGTAACACACACATATGTTTATATATATATTCGTTTTTTTTGTATACTATTTTAATCTTCGTCATTTATTTACATAGACATTTATTTATTTATTATGTATACTTTACTTGATAACACCCAAGTCAAATGTTTAATTAATCATTTTGTATATATTATTATCATTAAGTTTTTTCTGGTAATTTTTAGATGTTATGGATGTAAGAGGATTTAAAAGCTCTGATGTAGGTAAATATCATTTTTGTTGATTACAAAGATCAATTTTACTGCTAGGTGGTAACGTACGGGTTCGGGTCGGAGGCGACTGCCTAGTCGGGAGGTTTTTAAAATTTGTTTATACAAAAACCTAGTATTGCAAAATTGTATCAACAGCGGCTTCAGGGATATCTTAATGAAGTCCTACCTCGGTTGAAGTGAAGAAGAAATAAACCAATATTAAAGTGTGTACAAAAGGCGGCTTTTCAAGCTTTAGGCAGAAAGAAAAAAATAAATAAATTTTTAAGATTTGGAATGACAATTTAACTAGAGTAATAGAAGAAAGAAGGAAGCCAGTAAATTACATTTGCAGCGGATTACAGAAAAAACAATGGAGATTTACAAAGCCGAAAGAAATCTTGCTAAAGCAAAAAGGGGTCTTAATGATTCATGGTAGAAGTTTGTAAGAAAGATAGAGGTAAACGTGCTTTGAAAGATTAAAGAAACAATTCCACAAACAAGAAGTATCAGTGTACGGTTGTTGACAAGTTAAAAAAGACTCTGAGGGTTGAACCAAAACAAAATTACGCGTGCAGAGAATAGCAGATGATTTAATAAATGTATCACTAGATGGTTTTGTTAGGATACGACCTCGTAAAACGCTATCACCTGATGGTACTGCACTCGACTATGGAACGTGTTTTATAATCCAAGGTTTAGAATTGATGAAAGTTACAATAATTGGCATCGATGAAAGAGTTGTCTACCACACCTTAGTTAAGCCGGAGAATGAGATAATCGATTACAATACCAGATTTTTTGACATAAGCGCTACTGATATAACTGTAAAGAACATAAATTACTAAAAGAAGTTCAAAATTATGTAATGGATTTAATAACGCACAACGTAATTGTAACAGAACCAGTGTAACGGGTTTCTTCCAATTATGAAGAAAGAATCGAAAAATAAAGAAAGAAGAATCTGGAAGAAACTAAAAGGGATTCTTTTCTTAAAATAACTGGTCCGTATAACAATTTGTTCTTTTTTGTACAGGCAGTGGCATCTCCAAAAGCTCTTGTTCAACCATGAGGATTACTGGACCTGAATAAGAACTTATAGAAAAACGTAAAAACAATGATGATGAAAATTATTACGTTTCTACAATTAAAGAGACGAAAGGGCTACTGGTTCAACAGGTACTAGTAAAGAGACCCAGTAGTTTTTGCGAGCCGTGTTCGACGCAGTCGTGATAACAAACTATAACAGGAAGCGAGTGGAAGTTGAGTGGGACCACTCGAAGTGTATAGTCGCTTGTACGGTAGCTCCGCTAAAAAGTGATTTTTGACTGTTTTTTTGGGGTTATTAATTGATTTGTGCATAGGAAAACATGAAGATAAGGATAAGGATTGCTTCTTGGCCTCTGGCTGTACTTGCGTTTTCGCTACCGGTAGCAATTTGTTTAAATTTTGCTTCTGCAAGACAGTGTTCCTACGTTCAAATCTGGGCTGACAACGAACAGCGGCTGTTAGTCAACCTGCGCTGCTGGAAAAGTTTTTAAGATTAAAAGTTAAAGTTTTTAAGATTTGGAATGACGATTTAACTAGAGTAATAGAAGAAAGAAGGAAGCCAGTAAATTACATTTGCAGCGGATTACAGAAAAAACAATGGAGATTTACAAAGCCGAAAGAAATCTTGCTAAAGCAAAAAGGGGTCTTAATGATTCATGGTAGAAGTTTGTAAGAAAGATAGAGGTAAACGTGCTTTGAAAGATTAAAGAAACAATTCCACAAACAAGAAGTATCAGTGTACGGTTGTTGACAAGTTAAAAAAGACTCTGAGGGTTGAACCAAAACAAAATTACGCGTGCAGAGAATAGCAGATGATTTAATAAATGTATCACTAGATGGTTTTGTTAGGATACGACCTCGTAAAACGCTATCACCTGATGGTACTGCACTCGACTATGGAACGGGTTTTATAATCCAAGGTTTAGAATTGATGAAAGTTATAAATGCATAACTGCAAAACTGACAAGAAAAAGCCGTCTAAAGATCTGCTGATCTGGAAGGCGGCGTAGTGTGTTGCAGGATTGCTGCTGTCGGCTGAATAAGGACGTTTCCTTTGTTTAAACGTGTCCCTCTTCTAGGTTCGTGAAGCCAGATTATTTTCTTTTTTTTTTCTTTGATTTTCTGGCAGGTTCGGGAAGCGGTTTGGCTCCGACCTCGCCGGTGGTCTGAACTAGGAGCTTTAAGCTGTCGACCCTCTGGAGCGGGTTGGGTGAGAGCAGACGACCTTGCTCGGGAGTAGATAAGCGAACGTTCACCAGTCTTGTGCAAGGTGATAGTTTCGTTTAGGCTGTAAGTATAGTGCCTGGTGTTGCAGCTGGTGTTTTTGTCTAGTTACCTTGATCGACCAGCAATTCGGAGGAGATTGTCTGGAGGGGTTGGCCAAAGCAACCACTCTGATCAACGAACCCGAGGTCTGATGAGTTGACCACTCTGATCAACGAGTCCGCGATAACATAATTGAAAGATGGAAAATAGAGGAAGAAGACTTTCTATCGGATCATTGTGGTATCGGTTTCACATTAGGTAGAACCAATACGACGCAGTTTACTCGAAGATGCAACTGGAAACCGACTCAAGAACAAGTTAAATTCTTCTCTGAGTCTGTGCAAAGGAGAACGGATCGAGAATATTACACCGACCCAGAAGTACTTACAAGTAATAAACAACAGACAAGTAATAAAAGAAGAGGATGACAGAATTAAACCCGTGGGGGATAGTAGGATAAAGAATGTGTACTGGTGGAATCCAGAGAGAGGTCGACTCAGATAGAGATAGAAATAGGCCGAGGGAAGTGACAAGCCTAAAGAGAAAATGGCAACGCAGTAGGCGTTCCCATATTGAAGAAGTACAGACGGAAATAAATTATAAAATGGCCCGCGGGGCTTGTGCTTTTGCGATTAAGGCAGCAAAAAAGAAGTTGCAAGAAGAAGTTGGCAACAGCTGCTAGAAAACCTAAGTATCGATCGATGGGGTAGGGCTTACTGGATCATCATGAGGAGGTACGGTAACCCACCCCCCTTGCTGGCAAAAACTACAATAGAGGAGGCGATTCATGAGTTTTCTGTGGTAACACCAACCCAGATGCCGGTAATTTGTTGGGAAGCTCCCCCAAGAATTTCGATCCAGGAATTCTCTGAGGTAACAAAGAAAATAAATTTCAAATAGAGCCCGGGACAGGTTGGAGTGTCGGGCAAATTAGTCAAGAGTATAATCAAAGAAGACCCTTGGATAATATTGGAAGTCATGAACACCGCGTTAGTGCGTGCTAAATTCCCTGATATTTGGAAGATGGGAAGAATTGTATTAAATAAAAAAAAAAACGAGGGATAAGGGCCAAGAAAGGAAATTCCGGCCTATTTGCATACTACTCGTTTTCGGGAAAATCTATGGCGTCTAATAACAAATAGGCTTGAAAGGGAGCTAACTGATAGAGATGGATTGGCGGAATCCCAATTCGGGTTGGTGGAGGACCAGAAGGATCCCATTAGTGGTCTTTCTGGATGTGAGGAATGCCTTTGGGAGGTCACCCACACTTCAATAATTGAGGAGCTGAGGAAACGAGAGGTAAATAATTACCTGTGTGCAATAATTCGCGATTTCCTGTATAAAAGGAAAATTATCATCGAGTCGGAGGAAGGAGAACTCTAATACCGATTGAGAGAGGGGTGCCTCAGGGGTCGCCGCTGAGCCGCCTTCTATGGAATATAGTAGTAATAGATGAGGCCCTGACGTAGATAATCCCCACGTCCGGAACATTCCATCTACGTTCCACGTCCAGGGCGGAAACAGCTGTACTTGTGTACTTTT
>JAAAKQ030200785.1:0-10145 GCA_010016005.3 Zanna intricata
AAAAATCATATGGATTTAATACTAGTAGCACCATCTATGTGTCAGCCTACGAACTTTTCAGCCCACCTGGTATATATTGCAAAAAATATTAATTTCAGTATAAGACAACAACATCTTGTATAAAAAAAATTCTTTTAGTTTGTTTACAGTTGAATATATTTGCTCTTATGTGGTTTAACTTGACTGAATTTGTATATTTTACATAAATAACAAATTCACTTGAACGAGCTAAAAAAAAAATATTTCCTTTCATATTTATAATGATATTATTTTTGACATATTAAAGTATGTACATAGGTATAACCTATTTAAATTTTGAAGTAGACCTCTTCAAAAAAATCCATCCATTCATTTAATTTTTTGAAAATTTTTATGCAACCAATATTTTCAACATGCGATGCAGTCTAACAAACGGACAGATTACAAGATTGTAGGTCAGACTACTCATGAAAATTAACACCATTTAGAGGTCAATACACACAGAAAAGTTTACAGCTATGATTTTAATAATTGCATATTCAAAGACCTCTAAACAAAAAAATGTAAATGTCCAGGTCATTTTTCTCAATTATATATTATAATAGTTAAGAAAGTAAAAATCCATTATTTTGTGATCTTTAGCATTATCAAAATTACTTTTTCTTTTGCGACTATAAAAATTTTAATGTACTAATTTAATAACTGCTGTTTTTTTTAATAAATAAAATTTTGACACCTTCTTGGTGAGTCTTTATGTTATTTAATCCTGGATGCCACAAAAGTATGGAAGTTGCCCAGTATTATGAAAGTTATTTTCTCAAGAAGACCAAAATATAGATGAATTTGTTTATATGTGTAAAAATACTACTTTGTGGTAAATTAAATAAAACATCTATTTACTGTCTTGAATCCACATAATTTTTGTAATTAGTATGATGTTTATGAAAAAATTTTACAAGAAAATCGCTTATGAAATATATTAATAATAACTACATTTCTTTTAAAGATGTTAATGATTTGTTCTTAGTCTTAATCTCTTCACCCATTACCAGGGATCAAATCAATTCTATATTTGATTCTTTCTTCTACAATCCCTGCACAGTCTTCCTTAATATGCTTCAAAGAGATTTCATTTCAATAATTAATATTTATAATCTTCCTTTCCGTCTGTAACCAAAGTCTCTGCACTATACGTCAGAAATGACATTAAATATAACTTCTGTGTAAGACACCTTTACATTTCCTCAAGTTTAATGAAGTTTTTAATTATATTATCCTGTGTTCTAATTATATTTCATTCATTATACCATATTTAATAAACCAGTCTAAAAATTACTTTTATAATCAAACAAATTATAAAAAAACCTATTAGAAATTTTATTTAATAATTTAAACAGTTGTTATTAATAATACTTGGCATAGTGTTTAAGATTAAATACGTAGTTTACAACTCTATAATAAAATTAAATAATAGTAGAATATGGGCTAATGTTCAACTGCAGCAATATCTTCATTGTTTGTTGTTACTATACAATCACTTATAACAATCTATATGGTCATAGGGTCATTTGTAAATATATATGGATTCCATGGCCAAGCTTTAATGCACCACACAAGGTATAGTTGTATGCAACACAATCACCATAGTATATGACAAAGCAAACAATTTAGTTAATAAATAAAAGCATATCTTACCAATTTCACAAATGAACTCTAAAAAGCCCAATCAATTTCAAGGTAGCAGGTTGAACTTTATTCCAAAAGATAGATTCTAATAAAATTTAAAAAAAATAACAATTAAATACATGTTGATTAGTAAGAATGCACATGGTTGGTGTTAAACTGATCATGTACTTGATAGATGCTAATCAAGAATATATTTAAAACGTAGTCAATAGAATAAAGTGTAAAAATCCTACTAACAGCTACTGGTTATATATAAACAGAAATGTTTTGACTGAATACCTTCTTCTGTAAATTATTTTAATACTTATTCCCTTTATCTATTTATCTGTTGCTGGATAATATTTTATTATCATTCTTTTAACTATTTTAGCAATTTATTACTGAACTGTTTTTAATTTAAATTACAGTAAACCATGATCTGAATTCTGGGAATCAAATTTGTACAAGTAGTTGATTTTTGTATTTTGGGAGGAATTACGAAGATCTTCAGGTATAACATTCATGTTGCCATTACACACAGTCTATAGGTTAATCCACTGGAAGCAACTCTAGATTGTAGTGATGTTTAAGACCAGGCTTTCTCAGCCTAAACCTAGTACAAGATCCAATCAACCTGCAAAACTTGAAGGAGGGGATTAGGAAAAAGTGGATGATAAGAAGTTATATCAACAGATGAATAACGATCTAACCAAAATGTTGGGTACGTATTCTTTCCAAATTTTTAATCTACATGAAAGCAGAAATTTTTTATTAATGATCTTAGTAATAATTTCACTTAATTTGTAACTAGCTGATATAATGAAGAACCTAAGTTAACAATAAACAGTCCAGCCTGAAATCAGTATAAGGTGATTGCCAAAGGTTAAAGATTATTTAATTATTTCTGAAAATCCTAATATACCTCAGGTACAGAAAAGAAAGCTCAAGCAACGGATATTTAAGGAACACTTTTAGCAAATGAAATAATGAAATGAATATTGGCTAGTACAATAAAATAAAAGCAAAATGGATATAAACAAAATCTTTGTTTACTTCCTTTTTGTGTTGATGGATTTTTATTAAGTAACGGCTTCATCCATAAATTATTTAAAATATAAGTAGATAAAAAATTATCTTAATGAACACAAAGGAATTTGAATGTTATTATTATTTTTTTAAGTTATGTGCTAAAATACATAACTTGTTATCATAGAGTAAAATGTAAGATTATTTATTTAAATGTAACATTAGCACAGTTTTTAAAATCACAACAGAACGGTAGAGAAATTGACCTTTCATCTTTCATATTCCTGATTCATGTCTGAATCTGAATGAAAATGCAGCAAATACTTTTTCATTAATGTTAATATTACAAGACATATTCTCATGTAAAAGTGTTAAATTTAAGGAAACTTCTAATTGAAAGCATTGCATGCTTTTATTACTTTTTTTGGCATAGCTTTAGAGGTATGCTGCAAGAAGGAAAGTATCAGACAAAAAAATGGGGTATGGAATTTTATCACTTCTTGTGATTAAATGACCCAGGGACACTAAAAAACAAAAAATAGTGGGGGGTTATATTTGTACATACATTCACTGGCATGTATGAAGCGTAATAACTTGTAAATGAAAAAATAAATTTTGATGAAATCTTGTATTTGTACATAAAAGTATGTAAATCTTGTACTTTTGCATATGGAGCAATTTATTGGTCAAATTTTGGGGTCAGTATCTCTAGGGGATGGGGGTTTGGCAGTAAACTTTATCATGCATGCTAATTTTTTTTAAATTTTCCCCAAGAATCGAAACTCTATCTTATTAAATATAGCATTTTTTAACTGATTTTTTAAATCACCACTTTGATTTTTTATTCTTTTTATTTTTGACCTAGGCATAGTATTAGTGCAAGTGATCTAAAAAAAAAAAAATGCACTAATACTATGCCTAGCTCAAAAATAAAAAAGAATAAAAATCAAAGTGATAAATATAGAATTAGTTTTTCTCTATTCAAGAATAAATAACCAATGCCAAGAAAGTATTAAAACTCTGTTGTTGGATTTTTTGCTTCATCCACTTTAAAGTATTTGGATTTTAAGGTTAAGTACAATATTTCAATTATTACTTCAAGTTTAAAATCAAAAACAAATAAATACAAGTAACATTAAAAGCTGAGGTATGCCGCTTTTAACACATTCTGAAGCAACTCTCACACATTAGCAATGTGAAGCAATTCTCTCACAATATATGTGGTCTGCTTTATATGTTGCAACATATATGCAACCCGCTGACCACACATGTATGCAAAATAGTACAGTTTCTTTCACAATGGTGGAAGGGGATCCAGTATGTACTGCTAACTCAGTATCTTATGTTAGACAATACAAACATTTATATTTTGTTACTGTGCGATTCGTTTATAGTTATAAGGAAGCAGTTTTTTTTGAGTTATTTTTAATTTATGTGAACTTTCATCACTTTTGAAAGAGGACCAGATTTATCTTATAAATTATTTGTATTTCAGATTGTATACAATGATTTGTAGTATAGTTACAAGTAACTATACTATAAACAGTATAGTTAATTGATTGTCAGATCTATTCTAAAATGTGCAGAGGATCTTATGTAAAAACTAATTTTCAGGTCATTAACAAGTCAAATGATAGATAAAAATAAATTGTAAATTAATCTAACTGGTATAAAAATAAAATAAGACACTAAATCAATTATTGATGTACAGAATAAATTGAGGATTTAGTGTATGTAAATTTAACACAGACTTTTTGAAAGCAAAATCCATAAACTGAGGGTTTTTCTTCATAAAAACAAAGAATTATTTTTATGTAATTTAACTAATATAACTAAATTACCAGCTTGAACAAGAAAAAATTTATGAATATGCTCAACTACGTGCGAGTAAATATTCAGTATGAACAGAATAAATCCAGTGCCTTTTTGTCTTCCGTGTGCTCCACATGCTAGCAAGTAGAGCGTTTTTCAAATGTTTTGTAATCATGTAATGTACATGTCAAAATTGTTGCTGATTCTTTAAATAAATTAAGTTTTTATGTACTTGCAATGATTATTTTTATTATAAACTGTAAAGATCATTCATAAATATAACATCACTAACTAGTGAATATTTATGTAAATTTATTGTATTAAAACATGCAATATCATGTTTTGGGTGAAAGAGATTTGTAGTAAATTTAGAGAAGACTGGAAGAGGACTGCCTGAATGAAGTGCAGAGTCTGCTTATATATGGTGTATACGGAGCCATTGAATCATCAGCAGCTGAATGAATCCGAAAGGAGGGTTGTGAACTGTATGGAGCCAATTGTAGCCAACAGGAGCTGAGTGCATCTGTCAGGAGCCATGTTAATCTGACTGAAGCCAAAGATGTTTAAATTTTAAAAATCCTAATTTAAATGAAAATTAATATTTCTCATTAATAGTGAATTTTAAATAACCTGAATGAAATAAGAGTCTCTACATACTTCCTACCAAAAATCATATGATACTTGAATTAAATTATTATAAATCACAACATAAATCATATTTTTTTTAAACATATGATATTTGCAATTACAAATAAGTTACATAAAAGGTACAACTTGTAATGAAGTATTTGAATGAATAACAAGTTTAGTTGTATATACGGACAACATGATTAACATACTGTTAAAATAATAACACAATTGGGTTATTTGCTTTTTGCACAATCATAATTAAACTAATACAAATATATAATTAAAACAATATTTATAAGTGTTCACAGACATTTTACAAAAATACAATCAAATGAAATTAAAGAAAACAAGTGTATGAAATATTTAAATTAATAAAAAATATATTATTTGAATTAACATTTGAGACTGGCAACAGGCCTAATTTAAAAAATAGCTATTAATTAACTTAACTGCTCTTAAGTTAAGCTCTTCTTAGTTAACTGTTTGCAAACCAACAACTCTTACACAAGAGTATCAGAGCTCAGAAAAATCTTGGTGACAATTCCATGTTTCCAATGCATGGATGGAGAATTTTTTCTGGTAACTAATACTAAATCCCCAACCCAAAGATTATGTGATAGAAAACTCCATTTATTGTGTTGCTGTAAATAGTCCTTTGACCAGTCTCTAGATAGAATGTAAACATTTTTGGAATAGTTTCCAGCAGTCTGATCGATTAATTTTAAGTTCATGGTAATTGGGATCAGGTAAGGAAGTGAGTGGACATAAGAAAGTGTCCCAGTGTTAGTGGTTCTAGGTCTCTACAATCATTTTGAAATAAGGAAAATAGGATGGTAATTGAGACAGGCTTCAATTTGTGTTAAAATTGTATATAGCTCCTCAAAGTTAAGGATGGTTTTGTTCTGTTACAGGATGCATATGATATTTTAACACTTTTGATTGTGCTTTCCCGTAAACCATCAAAATGGGGTGAAGAGAAAGCACTGAATGAACAAGAAATACCTTATACCTTAGTATATATCCATTACACCTTAAGTATATACTTAGTATACACCAAGAAATACCTTATAGAAAATCCACCAATGTCTGATTTTAAGAATTGATATAAATTATAAAGTATATTTTTGACGGAACGGAAATCAGAAAAAGACTTCAGTGGGAATACTCCAACGTGATATGAATCTTTTATTCATATAAAAGATTCTGGATTATCAAAGAAATTGACATAATGCCAATCAGCATTTGTTGAATCTCTGAAATTCTATTGCTGACTAATACTTTCCAATTAGATGGTTGTCCATGAATCCAATGTAATATGTGTTTAAATGTATTTCGTCAAACTGTATGTTTAAGGTAATAATTATCTTTAATAATAAACTAAGTAGTAAACCACCAAAACATTCAAGTCTTGGAAGTGTAATTTGTTTTAAGAGTGCTAATTTTGATTTAGAACAAAGTAAATTAAAAGAAATTATGCGATTAATGTAAACAGTTCTTAAGTAAATGCAACAGCCATAGCCCTTTATGGAGGCATCAGAGAATCCATGTACTTGAATAGAATTAATTCTTCTATCAGAATTGGGTTTGATGGAATGATTTATTTTAATGGATTCAGTCAAATGTAACTGGTTGTATAAACTGAGTCATTGTGTTGGTAATGTATTGAGTAGTGTTTTATCCCAATTAATTAATTTAAGTTGCCACAATGATTACAAAAACGTTTATGTGAAAAAACAATAGGACCAATCAATTCTAAAGCATCAAATAAACCTGCTATGGTGGAAATAATATTTTTTTTTTTTAGTGTGTCTTTTAGAATCATTAGTAAGAGTAGTTTAGAAAAGTAGCTTATCTGAGTAATTATTCCATAGAACTCCTAAAATATGTAAGTACTGTTTCTTTTTTAAAAGAATGGAAGTATTGTGTTCAGAAGTAGAACGATACTATTATTGGAAAACCATTTATGGAGTGTAAAACCATATTATTGTAATAATTTAGAAATCAATTTTTCACTGAATAACTTCTTCAAAGTTGTCAGAACCCGTTATGAATCATCAATATAAAAATCATTTGAATAGACTTGATGTAATTGGAAATTAATTTTCATTGGCAATTTAAATAAAACACTATGTATCCAAATATGGTGCACAAATGGTCCCATATATAATGTGTAGTATTTTATATCCTGATCTGGAGAATCACACCGAAGTATATGTTGTAAACTGGAATCACTAGATTTAATTAATACTTGACGATACATTTTAGCTATGTCACAAGTAATGACAGTTATGGATTCTGAATCGAAGCAAATTAGTTTGTTTAACTACTATTAAAGATTGCTGAACTACCACTTAAAAGAGAGATAAACATTAGTGGTTTTTGCCGACTATTAAAGACAACTCTAATTTTAGTAGTTAAACTTGATGGTTTAAATACTGGAGAGTGAGGTAAATAACACATATTTGATTTTTAATTAACAAATCATTGGAATTAAGTAACGACATGTGACCTAATTCTAAATATTCTTGAATGAAAACAGAGTAGTCCTTGTTAATTAATTTTCTTTCTAAATACAAGAATCTATTTTTAGCATTAACAAAAGAATCATGTAGTTGAATGTTACTATCTTTGTGTGGTAATGACACAAAATTTGCCCTGACTTGTTTCGAGCAGTATTGGCCTTTGAAAATATTTTTCACATGTTGAGTCTTCATTATCTGAAGCATCAGTATTAATTTCTTCGATTCAGAAAATTCCAGAAATTCTTGTGTATAATAGATACAATTTTTATCAGCGTTACATACAAGAAAAGATTCAACATTATTAGAAAGATGACTACTTATATATCCTAATTTAGTTTCCCATATAATAGGATATATTAAAATAACGAATGAATTTCCCAGGAAAGATAAGACACGTAGAATTGAGCTCCAATTGGTACATCAATATTATTTGCTATACTGAATTTGGGATCTGCAAAATATATATTTTAAGAAAGAATAAAATTAGATGTGCCAAATGCAATTGATGGAAGGCAATCAAATATATATCGGGTAAAACAGACATTTTACCTTGAATGAAGAGTTTTTATAATGTGAATGCAATTTAAGTGTAACACTCTATTTGGATTGAAATAATATCTTATTTATGCCTGAAATGACCTAATTTGCAGGCAAAACTAAATGTACAAAAAATTTGCTTGTGAAGCAGAATCTAACAGTATCTATTCATGAATACATATTACCACATGTCAGTAGTATTACATACTGCTGTTGACAGAATTATATTTTCATTTGATTGATTTTTAAATGAACAGTAGGTTATACGTTCAGGCTTATTGCCATCTACCTTAGAATGATTAATTTTGTTCATATGAATGAGTGTATTGGGTTTCTTATCATAAATTTTGTATAGACTCTTTGAAAAACATTGATTAATATAATGGGCCTTTATATAAACAATTAAAACAACAATTATTATTAAGGTTTTACAATCATCAATGGACAAATTTAAAAATTCTTTATATTGATATAAGTAATAATTTGTAATAATAAGTAAAACATTATGTCCTTGTATTGTTTTTTAGGATCTAAATTAAAACATTTGGTTAATGATCTCGTTGTTTTTTTATAACGTTGTTCCCAGGTTTCATTTTCTGTATTCACTTGCGTCTTTGAGAAGGATAGACAGATATTTTCTAAAATTCTTGCCTGGAATTAAGAAATTCAGTGAAGTCTGTAAAGGTGGGAAATCTTTAATTTGAGATAACCTTCCTTTCCACAATTTTGAGGTGTTATAATCCAATTTAGAAGTTACAAATAGAACAGAACTACATTAATAATTTTATAAGTATTAATAGGAAGTCGCATTGCTTTAAGCGTGTTAAAATTTGGACACAAAGTATCTACAGATTTTCTTTTTATAGAACATTATCTTAAAATGCATTCATCATTGTGAAAAGAAATTATATATTTATTGTCAAACCGTATCTTTAGTAATTGTAGAGCAACAAGACAATTTTCATTTGTTATTAGGAGATCTTTAATCTCCTAATAACAGTTTCATTCTTCAAAGAAGAATGTAGATAGTGTAATTTTTGAATGTTAGTTAAATAATCTCTATTATGTATTTAATCAATAAATATATTAAAATAATGCTGCCATTCTAAAATATAACCTTTAAATACGGGTTTATTTATAAGTGTTGTAACTGACTTTGTCTAAATATTGTACTTCAAACTTCTTGATTAGATGATTTTCAATTATTATTAGTATTATTTATTAAATGTTGCAATTTGGATTCTATAATATACAAGTCTTCTTAAACTTGTATATGATCTGATTTAAAACCTCATCAAAAATTTCAATTCAATTTCTGATTAATAGTCATATTAGTTTTGGAATTCAATAAGATTTCTTATTTTAATTTGTAAGGTGAAGAATATCACCTAGTTTAGGATCATAATTGTGAATAAATGTAAATTCTAGTTATGACGGCCTCTATTAATCCTATTTGTCTAATTAATTGTTCCCATTATTGATAATGTAAATTAAATGTGAAATGAATTAAATGATATTACAATTTAAATTAAATTAAGAAAGAAGTTATGTAAAACGTTGTAGATTTAGACACTGTGAGTCCCTTTATGCAGTAGATTGTTGAATATGAAGATTCTTCAATGATGTTTCTTCAAATTGTAGATTTATCTGCAGTTCTAGTAGATTAAATAAATATATATATATATCTGTGGTCGGAGAACCAATAAAAATGTATGTTGAAATTGTTGCAGATTCTTTAAATAAATTAAATATACTTGCAATTAAAATTATTTTTATTATAAATTGTAAATATCATTCATAAATATAACATTATTAATTTGTGATTCTTTATGTAAATTTATTGTATTATTATGTAAATATTTATTGTATTTATGTAAATTTATTGTATCATTATATGATAATGAATGAAAAAAAGACTTGTTGAATCCTCCGAGGCTTGTAGTAGACTCGTAGAAAACTGAAAGAGGAACCTGC
>JAAAKQ030200785.1:10245-29419 GCA_010016005.3 Zanna intricata
ATAATGAATGAAAAAAAGACTTGTTGAATCCTCCGAGGCTTGTAGTAGACTCGTAGAAAACTGAAAGAGGAACCTGCTTATACAGTGTATACAAAGCCGCTGAATCATCAGGAACTGAGTGCATCCTGTCAGGAGTCATGTGAATCCAACCAAAGCCCTAATTTAAATGAGAATTAATCTTTCTCATTAATAGTGAATTTTCAATTACATGAATGAAATCTGAGTCTATACAGTGTATAAATGTTGATAACCAGTGTACTTAAGCGAGTTAAAAACAAAAAAATTCAGTACAGAGAGTTAATACACCGATAAAAAGTAAGCAGTGAATGTGTTAAGAAGTCCCATTAGTATATAACAATTTTTATGCAAGGTAAGAAATTTCACTTGCATATCCTTGCATGAAAATTGAACTATATAACTGCGTATTTCTATAATTAAATTTTAAGTTGATACCATAACATAAATGAAATTTATTTTATAGCTTTTTTCATTCAATTCAAACAAATAAATTTTATATGTGTATATATAGCTTAGGTTATACCAAACCTTGGTTATCAGTTGGGGATGAAATTATTTAAACAAAATTTTTGCAAAGAAAAAATAAATGTAATAATGATGGCTAATACATAATCTGGGTGAGGGGGGGTATAAAAAAGTGACAAATTTCCAAATGAGGAAAATGTTTTTTATTTTATTGATAAAGTTAATCATTTTTCTTAAGTTAACTCACAAAATCTAGAGAACTTGCGTCAATTAAAGGAGGACATGATCACTATTATTTTGTGTGAGGACAGGAAATTAAATTATATCTAATTACTATCCTTATTGGGATTTGATTAATATAGTAAACACCATACATTATAAAAAAAAAACATATTTTATTTATAAATGAATCCATAAAAATAAAAATATTCTTTAGCTTGCTTCTAATAAAACTTCCTCCTTTTCATCTAAACTTCTGTCCATTTCTTCTACCTCTTTTATTTCATCAGCTTCAATGTCTCCATCACCTTTCTGAATATCTCTTTTTATCTCCTCATCCTTTTTAAACTTATTTCTCTCTAAAATAAATAATAAAGTGAAAACCATTAAAAAAAAAAAACAAAAAAAAACATTAAGTTTGATCTTAATCAAACTTGAAAGTATTAATCATATTAGATTACTGGTTAAAATGGTAAACTCCTTAAACTCTGATGAAAAACCTTAGGAAGTAGCATCCTAGACATTGAAGGATGTGAAGAAAAAATAGTGCTGTTAAAATCTACTGTTTTAAAACCAATAACAAAAGTTACATTTAAGTTATATAAAGATTCAAACAATATTTATGTAGGTATTTCTAAATTATGAAATAAATACTAAATTAGATTACATTGCAGTAAACTCTTCAAATTTCTATTTATTAAAACCAAACACATGCAGTGCCACGATTTCATCCAAAGCAGCAGTAGTAGAAAAATTACATGCTCTAATGTGAGAAAATATTACTAGAGTATTTGAAAACCATGTGTACATTCATGTCTGTATAGTGAGTGCAGCCATGATTCCAAGCAGGATTCTAGGAGCTAACACAGTGGTCAAATCCAATCACACTTTTTAAATTGTTTGCGATTAGTTGGTTTACAGAAGTCACATAAACTATTAAATTGTGGTCGAAATGACAGAAGATCAAGAAACACTTCATTTAAGATTTTACACTTCCCCCAAAATATTATTTTTCCTTAATTCTCATGAAAAAAACTACACAAAATTTTGATACATATTTAAAAAGGGAATATGATATTACCATATTTAGAAACATCACCACCCAATAAACGAAGGTAATGAACACAATCACTCAATGAAATATAAGCTCGCATAGAGTGGACACCCCTCCATCCGACTAAATCAAAATTCAATCCACATTCTCCTCTATACTCCAATAAGCAACTACCATTACCTGAAAAAAATAATGCATAACTTTTTAGACAATTTTCAAAAGGATATCAGAAATACTATATAATATTTCTAACTGCTAAAACAATTTTTTGTTATTAGTCAATTGACTGATAATGCATGTGTGCATGATTGAATATAACTTAAGGCTGTGTACTATTCATAGATAGTAAATATTTAATTTTATAATTACTTTGTTTATGACTAACTTGGCCTCACTCCTTTGCATTATTCTCATTAAAATATATTTGAATAAATTACAATAACTTGTGTTCTTAAAAAATAATGGATTTAATTTAAAATTAAAACAAATTTTTATCGTAAAACACCTACAATATTATTGGTTTATACTCATCTATAGACGATTTAAAATTATTTTGAGTAAAAAAATATCTGCTGTCAGAAAGGTGGAACCCCAATAAAAAATAAAAATTAGGGAAATTGGGGAGGGGGTATTTTGAGTTTTCCATAGATATTTTTAATAGAACATTTATTAAAACATGAGAGTAACAAATAAGAATTTTTTAGTTTTTTAAACAAATAACATGCAAAGGACTATTTTTGAAAATAAACATAATAAAATCAAATAAAAAATTAATAATTGTATGGAGACTATTCAAAAGATAACTCCTGATTAATTATTAAAAAAATATACCAATTGATAAAAAAATCATTTATTACATATATTTTAAAGCTAAATCTTTTAGCTACTTTTCTACATAACTGCCGTCCAAATCAAGGCACTTGTTATACCTATTAAGTTTTTGAATACCTCATCATAAAACATTGCCACTTGTAAATTACGTCAGATAGTAACAGTTTTTAAATTCCTTGTCATTTTCCAAATACTGTGTTGCTAACCACTTCTTTATTTTCAGGAAAAGGTAATAATTACTGGGGGCCAGTGGGATTCAGTGCTGTGTGGAGGATGGTTAAACAACTCCCATTTGAAACAATTGATTTGATATTTTGGTGCTTCCTGCAGTATACAGACGTGTATTGTCAAGAAGAAAAGCGGTGCCTGAATTCAGCGTGCCATGTCGTATGTTTTGTATGATGGTCCTTCTCAATTTCTTTAGTGTCTTCAATGCAGTAAGTTCCAGCGTTAATTGTCATGCCTGTTTTCATAAAATAAACCAAGATTACAGTTTTATGGTCCCAAAAACCTGATGGCATCTGAATTCTTTTTTGAAGAAAGTGTTTGACAAGCCTTTACAGGGTTTTGAGGAGAACTACTGTGCCCTGCTGCATTGACTGAGATTTTGTTTCCAAGTTAACAAATTTAACCCATGTCCCACTGCCTGTTACGATGTGATCAAAGAATTCATCCTTCTCATTATGGTAACGGTGAAGGAAGGTTGGTTCTGAACCATCCTCTTTTCTCTGTATTTGTCAGAAAGAAGCTTAGGCACTTAGTGAGCAGAAAACGTATTGAAGCCTAACCTATTCAACACAATTTTATATAACACTCTTCATGATATTTAAGGGAAAAATCTGAATAATTTCGTTATCAAGAATTGACAATTTTCTTGAATTTTCACAACCACACTCACAAGTTCATCTGTGACAATTGAGGGTTGACCACTTCTTTTATTGTTCTGAATGTTTGTTTGACCTTCCTGAAACTACAGCACAATTGTCTTACCACACTGTCACTCATGATAGTCCCTCTAAACACTGCACAAAGTTCACACTAAATTTCAGCAGCTGACAAGTTTTTTGTGTGAAGGAAATGGATGGTGGCATGCACTATACAGTCAGCAGGATTTTGTATGACGACTGGATTTTCTAAGACATCAGCCATTTCAAACGAGAGATTTACAGGATCAAAAAAGCAAGCTATATTTCCAATAACACTATTAGAACCACACTGAACCAGGCTATTCAAACTACGCAGAGACAGAATTGATACCCCCACTCCGTTGTGCAATACT
Source organism: Zanna intricata (assembly GCA_010016005.3). Classification (NCBI taxonomy): domain Eukaryota; kingdom Metazoa; phylum Arthropoda; class Insecta; order Hemiptera; family Fulgoridae; genus Zanna; species Zanna intricata. Next base: position 14,112 of record JAAAKQ030200785.1, read on the forward strand.
GAGGACCGGAAGTTAATTTCTGAATAGTCCTCGTAAGATAATCAGTTTTTAATCAGAATATAATGAATGAATATAATGTTTTTAACAAATATATTTTATAAATAAACATATGAATTAATACTTCAGAATTCAAATTGTAAATGTTACTCTTGCTAGTCACCTTAATCAGTATAAAAATAAAATAAAAATATATTCAGCCACATTATACATCTGAGCAGCAAATTGCAAGAAAAACTGTCAAAGCAGCAGCAGAGGTATTATTTAATAATAGAAGTATTAAGCAGGCTCAATAATTTAGGAGTGGCGGGAAGTGTAGAATTTATATTTCCTTTGCTTATACTCGTATAACAATAACGAAAAAAAAATAATTTTTTTAATCTAAACAAAAATATAAGGTAGTTTAAGTTCTATATACTGTAAAATAAACATAAATTAATAATTTGTAATAAAACATAAATTTGAAATTTTATAATACTGACTCATATCTTTAATTTGTTCCTGAGTTTTACAATCTAATAACGTAATTTCTGGTGGATATTTTGGATCGTTATTACTCAGCAATATCACCAGATCATTCTTGGAAACTTGCACTCGTCTCTTTTTACCAATAAATGAAGAAATACTAGACAGACCCTAAAAAAAAACTATTTATTAATTGAAAAGTTAAAAACATAAAAATAAATTTTTTATATAAATTATAATTGGGTTCAAGGAAAATATACATAACTGTTAGTAATGTTTATATCTATATAAAAACAATGAATGAGATTAACTTTTGTAATAAACTTGGAATTAATTCATTAAATACTACCACTAGATAAATAACAAAACTCAATCCTTACTTCCAATTAGATTTATTGTTTTCATCACTTTACTTTAATTGTATTAAACATCCCCAGCATAATAATTTTGTAATGTTAATGTAGTTTTACTATGTGAGTTAAGATTTTTAAAAATATTCAGCTTCTTATATTGACTTTTTACTTCCTTGGACTTCATTTAAGAAAGTAAAAAGTCAATATAAAATTTTGGTTTTTAGATTTCAACGGAAATAAACATTTTGACCATCCCTGAATCTATTTTTACTAGTTTCAGCGTGATATCTGTACATACATTCGGGACTTATGTATGCATTCTGTATAACTCAAAACGATTAGCTGCAGGATGTTCAAATTTTGGATTTAGTACTGTTGTAACATCTAGTTGTGTACCTCCCCTTTTGATTGCCATCGACTTGACCAAAAATGTCCAAAAGAAGCCCAAAATCCAAGAAATATGGATGTTTTACTTTTTCTTAATTGTAGTAATAAGCCCTCACTGAGAGTTTTTCAACAATTCATCACAAGTGGTACTTATTTCCACTGGTTCCAAATTTATAGCCAAATAAAATTTTAATAAATAAAATATTTGGATCTCACAAGGGGAAGGCATATTGTTTCAATATGCCTTTCTCCGATTGTAAAATGTACTTTTCATTAAAAAAAAATGTGTATATGTAATTTGGTAGGCGTACAAGAAGTCATGTAGTGTTCACATCAGATGTTTTTTCTAAAAAATGTTTACCTCAACATCATACTCAAAGGAGAATTGGTGAGTGCTGATGTGATGTTGCATTGTTCAGAGGGTAATTATTACTTTATATGTTTACATTAATCAATATTTACTTGTTTCATAATCATGTACTTTTTCCAACTGAAGAATTTGCACCACTATGACAATATATTTTTCTAGGCATGTACATTTTTAATGATATAGTGGCAGGAAAAAACAAATTTATAAATTGTTAAAAAAATAAATGAAGGTAAATACTTTAGAAGAAAAATATAAATAACATCAATCAACTGTATTATTATTATGGTTAAGCACTACTTTTTATGAAAAAAAATCATTTTACATTGATGCATTCAAACAACATAAGATTTCATGAAAGTCCCAACAGTAAAAGTTGAAATCAGTGTATAAAACTATTAAATGTAATCAATAGACTTGCATACTTCTTAAACAGCCCCTAATATGCTGTTACTAACAGAAAGAAAATACTCTGTTAGGTATTTAATGTCAATGAAACAGGTTTTTATTAGAGATATATACCTTTGCAGATGTAAACGAGCAAAGAAAAAAATTGTCTGGTTTCCAGATCTTGAAAGACTATAAAAATATGATTTTAGAAATATAGTGTTCCTATTATTTATCTAAATGGTTACAATTTAATTTCATCTAAAAATACTCAGAAATGGTGAATCTTCCTGCAATCAAGTCTGCAATAGTATAACTGTGGAATGAAAAGATTCCAATTATAACCCATTCTACAATAGCCAATTATGTCATTGGTTTGTAGTTTAACATTAAGTTGTATCTCACTGGTCGTGATTTTTAAGTGGAAGTCCAACTGAACAAAGAGAGATCGTGTTTTTAACTCAACATATTGGTCTATTCAACTAATGGCTAGACCAGTACTAAATATCTCTTAATATCAGTAATAAAATTATATAACCACTTTTTATTTACCTACAGTTTTTTTCTCTTACATATTTTACACCCCTCCACCCAATTATCGCAATAAAAATAAAAACAAACAAAAGAGTCATCACATTTTGCACTTGCATGCATTTTACTGATAAAGATCAATTCTGAATTTCGGTTAACATTTGGTTGTTATCGCTTGAATAATACCATTAGTATGAAGCTAATGAAATTTGCATACCAGTACCATAATAATTAATTCCTAAAGAAAGTATTAGAATCCCATTGTTTATAGCCAGTCAACAATCAGGAAACTGCCATTCATCAACTGGCACAAAAATATCAGCTTGGCCATATGATATTTTTTGCGGTGAAGATTAAACAGGTACCCTGCCAGACTTGCAGCAGAAAGCAGACGACAATACACTTTGTATCCGAGTATCTATATAAATATATAGTAAACAAACAGATTAGGCTGATCTTTGTTCCAATTCATTTCTTATCTGTCCTTTCTCTTTCTTAGTGTAACTTAGTAGATAAAACTTTTAATTTTTCCCCAAAATAATTATTTTTCCCTTATAAAAAAAAATTGTTTGCGGATTTTCCCTGGAAAAAATTCCCCCCTCCCCAAATCTTGTTTGGACGTTCGGATATATTCTGCACCGCTGCTGCATGTGACAAAATGGCGCATAATTAATATGTTCGGTTATTTTTTCAACAGACCTCTTACGTTGATATAAAGTTTTTTCTTTATTTCGATGTGAGGGGACAGCTCATGAATTCTTGAAATGGTTTTAATAAACACCCTCTACATTTCAACATTAAAAAATATATTAAAAAAAAAACAAATTTTAAGTAAATAAAAAAGAAAAAGAATAGAAAAAGTTGAGCAATATATATTTAGCAATCATTTCAACAGTTATTATGAAGTAATGTACTTCTTCATGACTGTGAAACAAAAAAAGCAATAAGTAAAAAGGAAAACCAAAGGCTGAAGGCAGATCTGAGCATGAAGAATAACAGAATATTAAACAGACATATAGAATAAAAAATGAAAAAGTATAAGGAGAGTGAATGAAGTAGAAGGTTAATCATATCAATACAGAGTAGGAAAGCTAACTAACTGATTGGAAGAATGCCAGATCTATATCCATGGAAGGAGAAAGATTGATTAAAAGAATGTTGGAAAGATAGCAGAAGATGGAAAAGAATAAAACACAGATGATCTAAAATGAAATGGGAAGTATCAAGCAGTCAAGAGTTTGCTGGAAATAAGTAATGAGATGGACATTGTGCAAGCAACCTGTCATAACAAATAACAATATGATGATGATGACTACATAAGGGAGTGTTATACATGGAAAGTGCATGTGGTAGCCTTTCACTTTTTTTTTATCTAAGTAATATTGTATAGTTTTATAGTTTTTATTGACATATAGAAAAATTATTTTTGTAGAATTTAATAAGGATTTTCTGAATTTATTTTACTTGTTAATTTTTTTGCCATATATAATTTTAATGTCCTTTTTATAATATATTTACTATTAATCATCCATTTACTTTTAATTACATATTCTTTTAATTTTTCTGCCGGGACTGATTATGACTGCTTCACAATTGAAATGGACATTCAGTTTTAAATTTTTATTTTTTGAGCACTTTTTTCCAGAGTTTAGCACAGCTTATTTTATTCATGTAAATAACTGCATGACAAATAGATCATAAGTAATAATAAATATGATTATTAGTCAGCAGTTTAAATTAAACTTGCTCATGCAGATAAAAAAAAGTACAATGCAGTTGAAAAAAACAAAATAACCTTTGAAAACAAAACAAAACGAGTATAAAAATATATATATTTATATACATATATTTGATGGTATGTTTAAAATAAAAATTGTTAACCGTGATTAACAAAACAAGTGGGTGCTTTTGAGAATGCTTAGTGGATGCTATTTGGATGCTTAGTGCCTACAACACTACGATGCTATAAGTTTGATCCCAACTCTTGAATGTATTAAATGTTATTTTATCCTTAGCAATTTTTTAATTAAGTTGAGTGTTGATCCTGTTCCATCCCACAAATGTCTATATGGATGTGTGTCCATTTCATAAAAATGAGCATTCTCACATAACTCAAAACAAACAGAAAACAAAAGATTTGATGGAATCTTTTTTATATTTTTTATCTGAATAAACATTCAACAAGCAGCCTACTTTGACAACACTCCAATACCACTGGGTAACTTAAAACTGATCCAAACTACCTCTTTCTTTTTATGTATAGCCTCCGGAACCATTGTAAGGTATTACTTCAGAGGATGATATGTATGAATGTGAATGAAGTGCAGTCTTGTACAATCTCAGGTTGACTACTCCTGAGAATTCCAAACTACTTCGAGTCTAGGTATAGCACCATCTAACTTCCAGATTTTCCTGAAACTACTTAGATTAATGCAATGCATTTCTTTTTCTGTTTAGCCTCTGTAACGACCTTAAGGTATTAATTCCTGAAACTATTGAAATTTTTGAGAGGAAAATGCACACAGAACAATGACAATATCTGTCTATTCACTAACTGGTTTAAAGAATAAAGTTATTTCAATGAGGGAATGTCAAACTCGTTATCTGGTCTCAAAAGTGCTGAGATTATGCTGAGAATTAGTTAAACTTAGTTTCACAAGAAACAACAAAAGATATAATAAACCGCTCATTTTAAGACAAAACATTTCTTGCTTAAAATATAATCATTGTTTTACTGTATACAAATAATATTAACAATAATTCTAACCTCTTGTGCTAAACGAAAACTGCAATGGTCATCACTTTTCTTTACATTATCACATCGAACAAAAGCTCTTACACCAGTATTTATCAGCTGAAACATAAGAAGTTCCCATAATTATGGAAAAGCTTTAAAACATGGATAAAATATTTAAATCATAAAAAATAAATGTTATCTTTAAGAAAAATAATCTCACCATTTGTTATTTTTTATCTGAATACACATTCAACAAGCAGCCTACTTTGACAACACTCAAATACCACTGGGTAACTAAAAACTGATCCAAACTACCTCTTTCTTTTTATGTATAGCCTTCGGAACCATCGTAAGGTATTACTTCAGAGGATGATATGTATGAATGTGAATGAAGTGAAGTCTTGTACAATCTCAGGTTGACTACTCCTGAGAATATCCAAACTACCTCGAACAGCTACTACTAATAGCGCCATTATTTGTTATGTATGCTACACTCATCTACTCTTTTAGTTATAAACTATTCATGCTTCAGTGCAGTATAGTTTTGTTCTCTGCAGTTGTGTTTTTCTAAAGTACCAGATAATTGTATATTGCAAGCCAATACATTTTTACCAAAATGTCAAACAGAAGAATTTTTTTAAAGAATTCTACACTCAATTAACAGTTTGTGAAAAAAAGTTCATCTGCTTCTAACAAGGCACAGCAATGTGTCGCACATTAAATGATTAAATAGTATGTTCTCATGTGACTTTTACAAAAGAACAAACTGTCATCAGAGAGGGATCGTCTCTGCATTCCCCAGATTTCTCTAGCTGTGATTTTTTCCATGGGGCTATTTGAAGGATAGAGTTTATAAATCAAATCCCCATGGTATTGATGAACTGAAGGTGAAAATTTAATAAGAAATCAATGCCACTGACAACAACAGCTTGTATCATGGGACTCTGTATGAACACTCAAGCAACAAAAGTGCATTGCTGTGTAGGGCTCTCCCTTTGAACATTGTTTGTAAAATCTGAGAAATATCTAATACTTTTTTACAGTATTCTAAGGTGTTGAAAATAGTATAAAACCAAAACTTATAAAATATATAACCCTAAATCTCTAGTTAAAGCTAACAAATTTAACATTTTAGAACTGTTATGGCAAGAGTCAGTTTGAACTTTTTCTTATCAGGGTAAAAATAAATTGTTATCCTGACCTCAAACTGTCGTATTTCAGTTTTTTCTTGTCTTTTCTTCCTATTGCTCTATTCTTAATCTATTGTTAACTAGCTCAAATAGTTGGATACCAATATATCATTTTAGTTTTTGAAACTGTAATTATATATATGAAAGTCTGCTACATAAATTCAGTATGTATTTATCTTTACAATGTATTAGAAACAAAACAAATGCATTATGTAAGTATAACTATCACCTGCATAATCTAAAATGGCAGATCAAGTTCTTTATTTAATTTGTAAATAGATTATTTAATAATAAATTTTGTAAGAAGTTTTAAATGAAGATAAAAATTTAATTAATTCAGAATGCAGTATAAAAAAAAAAAAAAAAAATTTAGATGACGTTGGTATAGTTACTTACAGAATGGCATTAGTTTTAGGTGTAACTAAGTGTAAAAATAATTTAATATAAGTAAATTTCCTTAAATTCTATATAAAAGAAAAATAGTAATTTCTTTTACAATTATATTGTAATAACTGATTGGTTATTAAAACTAGGTTACTAAAACCAAGTTTATTTAAACGATTTTTGTTTAATTAAAAAAATTTACAATCTTTTTACTATTGTACAATTTAAAAATAAAATAATTTTACAATGAAAATTAAACTTTTATAAATAATGAAATAACTCACCCACACTTTTTTTTAAAAGTAACTTGAAAGTTTGGAGTATTGTATTTGAAATACCTGAAATTTAAAGGGTTTAAGAAGGAAGATTATAGATGTTTTCTCTCAAACAGAAATGGTAAAAAAAAAAATCTTGATAAATAGAAATATTTAGAATCAAGTTGCAAGGAATTGTTGGTTGTAAGTTTCACCAATTCTTCTAGAACTGAATTAACAAAACCAGGATATCTGACTAAATGTGGTCCACAAACTTATTTAATTTCTACACAATTCTCCCAAAACTTTATCTTTACTCCTAAAAAGATCACCATCTAATTTTATTTTTTGATTTTTCTATTGTCTAGATTTCAATTACAAATATATAAACATATATTAATCTAATATAATTATGTATGCATATATATAAGTGTGAACAAACACAAAAATATACAAGCATAAGAGTCTTTGTTGGGAATATTACCTTTACTCTATTTTGATTATGTTCAGCGACTTGTCTGACAGTAGGTGATACAAAATATATGTTTTTCTTCTTTCCAACAGCACATCTTGTTAAAAGACCAGCAAGTATGCTAGGATCCAGCTGGTAAAAATCTCTTTAACAAAATGTTAAAATTTTACTTTAATTAAAGCATATAACGAGTGGTTAATAAAATAATATACTTTTAAAATACTACAACCAAATATTAATTAAAACAACCGTTTTACAACATAATGTTATTCAGGAAAATTTAATATTTTCAATTTAAAAATAATTATCTAGGTGGATATTATTATAGATTAAAAAAAGTTTTTTGTTTTACACAAAATTTTTGTATTTATTATTTTCATTAGAATAAAGGTTCTACTGATAAAAATTTATCCATATCAGCAGCGCATGGTACAAAGTTAAAATAATGAATAATTCTATCAATTCATTCCCATGAATTCCTGTTGTAAAAATAATATCTATAAACATAAAATCAATGTTATCTCATGAAAAAGAAGCAAAAAATGTTCTGAAATAAAGAAAAATTAGTAATATTAAAAAAGATAATTTTTCAATGGGCAACAGTTATTAAAAATATTATTTGAACATTTGTCTTTAAGATTTTTCTTTTTATGTGAAGTACCTAAAAAATTCAGAAAAATACACAAAATAAAAAATAAGAAAACTGAACAAAACAAAATCAAAAGGCTTAAAACAAAATTATGATACGAAGTTGCTCTTTTAAAAAATTATTTACTGAAAGAAAGCCAAAGAAATGTAACCAAATTTAGAAAAAAAAAATATTTTCTTAATATGGCTATATTATTCAGATAATAACAAATTGGCCACGGTGCTAGTAACATTTAATACTAAATGAATTTAAACCACCAAAACACAGTATATAGATAAGTTAGACTTACCATATTAATTTCAAGAATTGATTTTTGCAGGATCATGCATCTTTTGTTTGTATTTAATGGTATGCATTCAACTGGTACATAATTAGAGAATTAAATACAAATTGGAGATGTGGGATCCTGCAAAAACTGATGCTCAATTTAAATTTCAATCTAGATTCTATATAAATATTTTTTACTGGAATTAATCTTTTTAAAATTCATATTATTCTTCAGTATTGTTAAATTATACTTAAATTCCATTAAAATAAACCACCTAGTACAGAATATTGAGCTAGACATATTTGACACATTTTACTTTAATTTTAAATGAAAGTATTTTCACGGGATGCAGGATCCCACCAGAGTACTTGTAATTTAAATAATTCATTGACTGCATAATGAAAATTAAAGATAAAAATATTGAAGTAATGAAAATTGCATATTAATTTAAATGAAAGCTGCTATCTATTGCAGTTTCTGTAAGACTCAAACACTGTCTGATGATTAATCAAATTGAAATTTTGTTTGAATTTGTAAATTAACATTTTTTCTAATATATTTAATTTTATATTATCTATTAATTTATTATATTTCTTAATTTGTGTTAATAATACAAATAGAATGATTTTTGTTTATTAGATGATCTGCCATATTAGATATGGCAGATCATGTAATTAGTTTATTATTACTGTAATTTGTATAATATTTAAGAAATTTAGTTCTACATGATTATTTGTTTCCCCCAAACAAATACCATCACAATCAAACATTTAATTTCATAAATTTCACACATATTGTTTATTTTATTATCTATATTAAGATATTTTATAAGTGGTTATTAGATCTGTAAGCTGGTTTAAATATTTGTTTATTGTAAGTTTTTTAATGTTTTCAATACTTTGTTTTCACTCTTTTGCATTTTAATATTATATATATTATTTTACTGAAATTAATATTTTTAAAATTCATATTATTCCTCTGCAATGTTTACTTATATTTAAATACTATTAAATAACCCATCTAGAATAGAATATTGAGATAAGACAAATCTTACCCGCAATCACAACTGCAGGATTTGAATACGAGATTTAACTGAGAATGCATGATCCCATGTAATTGCTTTCTTATAAAATTAAGTAAGATATGTCTATCTCAATATTCTGTACCAGGTGGTTTGTTTAATAAAATTTAAATATATATACATAAATAAAAAAAAATATCAATAATATAAAATAGTGTAGTGAATGACTATATTGAAAGGAGACCAATTTAAAAACATAAAATCATAAAATAAAAGTGATGGAAATCAGGGAAAATGTTCAGCCTTGAAATTAGTAAATTATTTTTATTGTTACTAATGAGTAACCATAAAAATAACAGCTAAAAGTATTATTATATGGTTGGTCAACTGTAAAAATTGAGGGAAATATTTATAAATTTATATTGTTATGGAAATGGAATGTGAAAAGCACATAAGAGAGATTACTAAAAAACAAAAAAAAAAAAAAAGATTTAAAAAATTTTGTTTATTTAAGATAACATCTTAAAAACCTCAATCCCCTTTAAAATACTGTCCAATAGATGATATACAGTTGTCGAATGGTTTTTTTCACTGTTTGAAACAATTTTTATTTTCTTCTGAACTAATCCAGTTAAGTGCCTCCAGCGATTTTTTCTTAACCTCTTCTTTATCTTGAAAACTTTTTCCTTTAGATTTCCCTCATTCTTGGGAATAAGAAGTTGCTGGGGGCTAGGCTGGGAGAGTAAGGGGAATGAGAGAAAGTCATTCATTTTTTTTGGATACCTCCTTTTAATTGGGACCTATAATTGAGATATAAGTTAAAAATCATTTTCTTACTTTAAGTCATTTTTTATTACAGTAATATTTAACATAGACTAGCTCTAAAATAATCTGCCTAATAAATTCTTGTTGTAACTTATTAGCCCTTTGTGACTGGTACATGGATATGTCAGGCTTTGGCTATATACGTATACAAATAATGCAATAATGAGTTGCTTAACTCTCATTAAGAAAGCTTCTTAAAAGGTTATTTCCCTTTTAATAGATTCTTTAAAAACATACTTTACAGAAAAATAAAAATTTTTTTAAAACTATTTATTTTATCTGAAAGCGTTTGATTATTCCACTTTATCTAAGAAAGATATAGTAGAATTTTGGTTCTTATGCACTATATCTTGACTAGGCTAAAGTTATAAACTTTTAATACTGTTTAATGTTATGTCAAAAAAAATATCCAAAGCAAACTGCGGTACACTAATGAAAAATAATATGAAAAAACAAATTAAAATTCATTTTTTAGTCTACTACTTTCTTTCCTACTGTCTTCAACTGCTATGTAAGTGGACACCAATATATGGCAACAGCAGGTAGTGAAATCATATCATACCAAACGCTGCTTATAACTTCTGTGAACTGTGGTAATATGCTTATTAAATGGAATTTAGCTGTTGGGATTATTTCACACTTTCAGTTTTTAGGATGCTGTTACTCCCTGATACACTCCAGGATTCATATTTTTTAAACATTTCTTTTGAAATTTTGGTTCATGTTTTTTTTACAAAAAAAAATCTTTCATTCTGATTTTGCTACACATTATTTTCAGAACTTTATAACTAACTGTATTATAAATTTTGGATGAAAACTGCTGAAGAGACTGCAATAAACATCTCTAGGTATGTAGTAACAGACTGTACTTTTTAGCAATCCCAACTAAGTTTAATCAACTACTTCACAAAACCTGTACATAAGTGACACGTGCTGTTCATCAGATATCATGTGCAACTTAATAAAAATATTAATTTGTTGAAGTCCTTTTCAATCATCAAGTTACTTTTAATTATCAAGTTGTCCAGAAACATTACAGAAGCAAAGACTAAAATCTCCCTACTAGCAAAATTTATTCATTAACTTCCGATAATAAATTTTACAAATAATTTCTAATTTCAACAAGATAGAAGATGCATTGTTTTCTCTGAAAATAAACTTAATTAAGTTTTTAGACAACAACTGACTCAACTTATTTAAATAGTTAACACAAAATATTTAGAAGCAACAATAACTAAATATAATTATTACCTAATTGAAGGCCATACTGATTCATTCTCTTCAAAGAATACAAATGGATCTTCTCTATAACCTTGAATTTTTCTCCTTTTTACTCGTCTATTATCACCAACACCACTGCTTCCTGCACTTCCCATACCACTACTCCTACTATCAGTTTCATTTTGCTCTTTATTAATAGTATCTCCACTGGCAACATTTTTATTGCTGTCTTTGGTTTTACCACCGGCTTCCCAAGGCAAGAGCTTTAATTTCTCTAACACAGCAACAAAAAATCCTCCTGTATCTTGGTGATGGGGAAGAATTCTAATACTAACAAACAAACAATAAATTTGATTTTAAATCAAATTGGTTTTTTAACATGTATTCATATTCCTACTTTCCTCGATCATAAAAGTAACTATTTAAAATGATTAACACATTCAGCATAAGTGAACAGTATCCTAAAATAACACAGTAGTGTTCTTTGTTTTATTCTTTAATAAATACATTTTATTTTAAATTATTACACATTGGAAGAAAACATATATTTGCCTGGTTCAGTAAATGTTCAACTTTAATCTACATATTATAACTAAGAAATACATGGTATGAAAAAAAGATATGAAAAGTTACATGGCAGCATAGCATATATATTAGAATATGAATGAATGAAAGATGTAAATAAAAATATAACTTAAACATTCATTTTCTATAAAGCATTCAGTATAAGTAAGTTAAAAGTATGGAAACACCTCCATAACTTTAAAACCATTACAGGTAGAATACTGTAACTTTTAGAATAAAGTATGGGTTAACTTTTGATGAGAAATAGAATTTTAACCCCTTCTTGAGGAGTGGCTCAAGGGTTGTAATTTAAATATTTTCAACATAAACATGCTTTATGCGATATTAAAGGTCTCTTTAAAACAAGAAAAGTGATATAAATAAAAAGTTAGTACGATATCTGTACCCAAAATGGTGGCATGATAAAGTTTTGATTTTGCAAAAAGCGACATTGATCATTTAAGCAACTGTTATTGCAAATATATAAATTTGATTACATAGATATAATTAAATTTACTTAAAAAAAGTTATTTATTAAGCATAGTGTTTGCTTCTTTACTTGCATCTCATATTAATAAATGTTCAAAATATCCTCCTTCTGTGGTTGGACAACGTGTCAGACATTTGTAAAAGAAATACTATATTATTCTACAATTCCCTTGTGATATTTTATACTAATTCTTGAATTCTATTTTGTAAATTATCGATGTCTTGGGGCTTATTTTGAAAAACAACACTTTTTAAGTGGCCCCATATAAAGTAACTAATAAATGAAATAGAATGGCCAGAAAGATCTCTTGACTTGTCACCATTGGATCTTGCTGGCCATTCTATTTTCATTGGTTAGTTTCAATGGTGATTCGTCACCAATGGATTACTTTATATGGGGCCACTTAAAAAGTGTTGTTGTGTCACCAAGAAAGTAACAGCGCAATAATGAAATACTCTAAATGGAATGTTAAGACGACAATGAAGCAAGATTCATTTTTGCAACAATGCTAAGAGAACATCAATCAGCATAATTAGATGACTATAGGTTTATTTACTCATTAAATTGAAAAACAAAAAAAAAATTTTTTGTTAAAAAATAAAAATTTGTTCCTTTTTAAAAATTAAAATTTATCTTTAAAATATATTTTAATTAAATTAGATTAAGTCTTAATTTAATTCGGTTTAATTTCTTTTTATTCAATTTTATTATTATTATTTGAACTTATTCAATTTAGTAATTTTCAAAATAAAAATTTACCCTGTCACCTTTTTGGGTACAGACATCGTAATACCTTTTTATTTATATAATTTTTCTTGTCTTAAAGAGACCTTTAAAATAATTATCATACAAAGAATGTTACCACTTAAAGTATTTGAATTACAACCGTTAGGCCACCTCCCCACAAATGGGTTGAAATTCTATTTCTAGTCAAAAGGTAAAGTAGTTGACTGATATCTTATCCTGAAAGTTATAGTGTTCTACCTGGAATGGTTTTAAAGTTGTTGAGGGGTTTCCATACTTTTGATGCACTCTTTATATAGCACTAAAAAGACAAACCTCTAATTACAAAAAAAGTAGCTTCCCTGCTGGCTACCAGAAGGTGTTGCATATAGACTCAGGATGGTGGAACCTCTTGATGCTTGCCCAGAAAGGAACAAACAATCAGAAAAGGGAAGGAAAGAGAAAGAGGAAAATGAGATTGCCTGATTGAGGTTCTGTGAAGGGCAGGCAGTACACAGTTTTTCCCATGACTAAAAGTTATTAGAATTGAACTAAATTTATAAATTGATGAAGATCAAATGTGCAACTTTTTTCTTTTTTTTTAAACAAATAATACAACTTTGCTATATTAAATCATCAATCACAGCAATGAGAAAAACTAAATAAATAAAAGAAGTATAATTCAGAATCTGTAGCATTGAAATAAAAGCAAAGTTTAAAAGCGAGGCAACAGAATAGTAAAAGAAGATATGCAGAGATTAGGAAAGGTAAATTATAAAGATCTAGCACAAAACAATTAAATTTTTGCAGTTTGAACAAAAATAAATGGGTGTCAATTATCACAAGCAGTTAATACAGTTAAACTACATAAGGGAAATAAAAAAAAAAAATCAAAATAACTTAAAGAAGTGGAAACACTTTATCCTTTTAAGAATAAATTTTTTGTTATGGATCATTAAGGTATAATATTAATTAAAATATAGCTTAACATATTTTTTAAACATTTAAATAGTTTGTCTACTTCAGTCGCACATAATTTAAAATACCATAAATAACAAAATTTGATTAGAAATTGTGCTGTAATGCAAAAAAATGAATACCACTGATGAAGATGTGATTCACTTATTAATGCTACTCGAACATCCCCAGACATGAGAAATGACAAAGGATAAATTTTTCATGATGACCCACTTGCATCTTGCAATGATGATTTTCATTACAGTATATTTAATTTCAAGAAGCTTATTTTTATAATTCATTTATACTAAATGGTCAATCATCTCTAAAAAAAACCACCTGTGGTTCCAGATTATTTTGATATTCAAAGGTAGTTGCTTAAGAGATCACCAGTTATCTTTGCTTTGTATTACCAGGTGGGCTGAAAAGTTTGTAGGCTGACACACAAATGGCGCTACTAGTATTAAATCCATATGATTTTTAGTTAGCCCTAACCTTCAAAAGACACGTGTATAAATTTGACAGCTATCTTACTATTAGTTTGTGAGATATAGCATTTTGAGTGAAGCAACCTTTGTTAGTTTGAAAAGAATGGATAAAAATGAATTTCGTGTTAATAAAGCATTGCTTTTTGGCAAAAAAAAATACTGTTGAAGCCAAGGCTTGGCTTGCTAAACATTATTTGAACTCTGCACCAGGAAAATCAACCGTTGAGAAGTGGTTTACTAAGTTTAAACGAGGTGAAATGAGCACAGAGGACGATGCACGCAGTGGACGCCCCAAAGAGGCTGTTACCAACGAAAACATAAAAAAGTCCACAAAATAATTTTGGATAATCGTAAAGTGAAGTTAATCAAGATAGCTGAGACCCTAAAGATATCAAAGAAACGTGTTGGACATATCGTGAATGAATATTTGGGTACGCGAAAGCTCTGTTCGAAGTGGGTGCTGTGCGAGCTCACAATCGACCAAAAACAACAACAAATTGATGATTCTGAGCAGTGTTTGGAGCTGTTCTGTTGTAATAAACCCGAATTTTTGCGTCGATATGTGACAATGGATGAAA
>JAAAKQ030200786.1:0-11846 GCA_010016005.3 Zanna intricata
ATAAAAAATACTACTTAAAACATACTTTTATGTCAAGAAATTAAAGTGAACCTATCATTATTTCGGTCACTGTATATATATATATATATATATATATATGTATGTATGTATGTATGTATGTAATGTACATATTTGTAAATATTTTTTTTAAGGGTTAATGCATAAATAAATATTTTTTTTAGATTATACAGTTTTTGTTAAGTAAAATATTTATTGCATAACAAATTTTTCCTTGTGAATTATAATAATACATTGATCTCTAATTTTTTTCTTGATTAGTTAATTTATCAAAGAAGATTGTAGAGAAGTTTGTATATCGTAATATGAAAGTGGAATTTTGAAGTGTATAAAAATTATCATCTCTGACCGGGATTTGGTTCTAAGACCCCCAGATGAAACGTTGAGACACTACCACTGTCAACGTTATTGGCAATTTGCTACATAATATTTTATGATTTATGAAGCAGCAGAATAAAAAAATATTAAACCTTACTAAGATTTTATACCTTCCTCCTACATTGGAAAAGACTATTTACAGATATCAAGGAACAGTATTCTCCATGATAGTCTGTCCTGAGTTACACCTTACTAATTCTTAAAAAGACTAATGCATAAATATGTTCCAACTGCTGATTCTAAGGATAAATATAAATCTAAATTTCTAGAAATTGGATTCGACTAGTTCAAATAAATTACAGTAAAATCAAATATCAGCTATCAACAGGATTCCATTGCTGATTAAATAAAATATATCTAACTCATATTAAACGTATGACAAACTATGATGTATGTTTCATAAGATACTATAGAATAAAAAACCACCGCAACATTAACTCATGGATAAGCAGCTTACCTTCAGCATCAAGAAGTCGAGGTATTCCTAATTCATTATTGGCTATATCAAATGCATTATTAAGATTGTCAATATGTTTTGTAGGATTTAATGAATTAAAATTAATTAGATCAGGACGATGAGCATGAATTAATGCATTGAAACCAAGACCACTACGCCAAGAACCTGGAATAAAAAATAATAATTAACAATTAAACAAACTTAAATAAAAATATCAATAACAGTAACATGTGAAGAAACTAAATGAAGGTTAAAATTCAAATACTGATGTTAATCTTTAAATAAGTCGGTTCCGATAGATCAATAAAGTTAACAAATGCTGAGTTGTACAGTCTTATCTTTCAGGTACTGCACTACCATGCTACATCTCAGAAATTAACTATAAAAAACCAATGCTACAACAAAAATTATTCTACAGAATGTAAAAATACCTCCCAGATTTTGCTTCGCCATTGCACAGGTATTATATAAGATCAATTGACTTCTTAAGAGAAGTGTTTCCAGAGCACTTAATCTCATTTCATGGATATATCATATAGCCTGACACCTTTACAAGATCTTACTCTATATGACTTTTCTCTGCGGCTACCTTAAAGCTGAATTGTTCAAACATTGATCAAGAACTATTGATGACTCGAAAGTTACTATAGGCCAAGAAATTTAAAAAATATCACTTCAAATAAACTTCTCGAGTGATGCACTCAATGGACTTCAGAACTCAATTATAATTATTGTGATTTAAATAAAATGTGTCATCATTTGGATAATGTAGTTTTTAAAACATGGAAAGACTGTATTTTATATATTTAAAAAAAATCTGATATAGCATTTTTACCATGGCTTTTTAATTAACAGTGAAAATATGGGAAGTTATTTTGCTGCACCTGTACTAAACAGGTGAAAAATTGTGAATCCTTTGAATAAATTAAAATATTGAGAAAATGATGCATTGGAAATTCTATTTAAACTGATGACAGTTCTAATTTAATACATCTTTTTTCAAATATTTTCTTATTGCTATTCTTCCACAAGCCTTAATATAACAAAAAGCAAAATAGTGCTAGTGTTAGATTCTTTGCCAAGAAATAAAAGAACATTCAAAATGAAACTGATAATACTGGAAACTAACATATACCAATATAAATACACCATTTAAGATACAACATTCAATACTGATGATTTTATAATCTATTTTTTCAAAAATTAACAAAAATTGGCAAAAATATAATTAAAATATACCTTTCTTTTTCTGTTTAGCCTCCAGAACCATCTAAAGTTATTACTTCAGAGGATGATATATTTAAATGTAAATGAAGTATACTCTTGTATTGTCTCAGGTTGACCATTCCTGAGATGTGTGGTTAATTGAAACCCAACCAACAAAGAACACCAGTATCCATGTTCTAGTATTCAAATTCATATAAAAGTAACTGCCTTTACTAGAATTTGAACCTTATTACTCTTGACTTCAAAATCAAATGATCTGCAATAATGAGTTAACCACTAGACCTCCTAAACATTCAATGGTGGGCTAAACATTCAATACTGATGATTTTAACATCTATTTTTTTTTTAAATTACAAAAAAAGTTGGCAAAAAGATAATTAAAATATACTTAATATACAATAAAATATAATCGCATATTGAAAATCTCATAATAAAAAATACACAACTGATTTAACAAAAACGTTTGCACGAAATGAAAAAACAGGAAACTTAAACATCAAAAGCAATGACAAGACTGCTAACTACAAAACATGAGTTAAGGCTCTATGAAATTTATAAAAAATACATTATGTTTTATTTAATTAACCTAAATTTTCTTAGTAATTTCCTTGAAATTTCAAATGAAAATACTTTGAATATAAAATCAGGATGTTTATTATTACACTAAAATCCAATACTAAATAATGATGAGACCAAAAAAAAAAATTTAACATTACAAAGAAAATTAAACTTTTAGTTAAAAAAAACTCACACTCACTTATGTCATCTGGGAAAGTTATAATAGGATCACCAGTGAATTTCCTTGACAAAAATCATCAAAATACACCATATAATGAGGAATAAAGATTATACAATCGTTCAAACGTAGATACAAAAAATAAACATATAGATAGAATTAAGAATCCCTCCTTTAATTCAGGTTGATTAAAAACACATATTTAGGAATGAATATCGGTAAAGAAGGGTTGTAAATTTATTCCACGGTAAGAGAATTACAGATTACAAAATATCTTTTATGGTATTTCTGAAGACTGACTGTACTATTCAAATTCAAGAGAGGAAGAATGATAAATACTTATTAGTTTTAAACTTGGGAAATTAAGCCTAATGATAATTTTTTCAGATTGTTAAGATGTTGTTTCCAAAGAAAAATAAAACATCTGTATTTCACTTTACAGATCTGTTTACACCCTCAGATGAAAAATTTAATATGTATTACATTATACCAAACTGAACTACACACTAGCCATCTTCAAACTCAACAGCATTCACACAAAGATAATAAAATTACCAGTAAAATCTTGTATGCTGACACCAGGATATCCAGTTGTTTTACGTTGACACCATAACAGCAATGCATCTTTAGCAGATTTCTTTTCGCTACTTTCATTCTCTTCATCCTAAAAGAAACATAATGATGATGAATTTATTTAAAAATTATAATATTTTTTTAAATTATTCAGTTAATTAAATTTTAGAAAATAAAACTATAGGAAAATCAAAACTTATATTCTCTTTAATTTTTCTAATATATCTGACAAGGGATTCTTGTTCATGGAATCATTTTTGAGAATGACTTGGGTTCTAATGTCAGATTATCTGCAACAATAACAATTATGGTCTAACAAATAAGACACATTATTGTTATTACAAATTTATATATTTCATAATATCCTCAAATTTCTGAAGATACCACATAAATATTATGACTGACCTATTGAAAAATGAATGAAATAAAATTGAAGCTAATTCATAACAAATTAAACCAAGGGAAACATTAGCCAGTATAATTTATCTTCCTGGTTTTTTTTTGGTGGTGAGGGTGGTCTAATCAATGGGCTTTTTTGTAGTCTGATTCTTCAAAACATAACTCAATCCTCCAGACACAGAAAAAAAAGTCTCATAACAAAACCTCAGCTCATTACTAGAGACCTGTTATATTTCTATAAAACGCAACTAGGGATAGCATATATAGAGTAAGAATAATACAAAATCATTTATCAATATTGTGTTCAGATAAACTTGATTACGGACACAACAATTTTCTGAAAGACTGAAAAGGCAGTACATCATCCTTGGATGAACTAACGTCTTTCACATGAAAAACATGATAGATTGTTCTCTCACTATCCAAGTCTCTATCTTTCTTCCCTAGATGGGTTCGATAGTTTTCAGTCAGGCAATCATACGATCCATTTTAGAAATTATGGAAGCTGTTGAATTACTGCAATATTTTATTCATGTCGAGTAATAGTGGGTGGTGCTACTGTCAGCTGCCTGTGGATGATAACAAATCTGGGACTGTTTATTTACTATCTGGAGGCTGAGATGCCTATCAGGCAAAGATCTATTCAATTCTTCACAAATTTCAAACCTCTTATCAACACCCATGTCATAGCCTTAATAACTTCATTCCCTTAAGACCAAATTCTACAACAAATAATATACAGGTATTGTGTTTCGGAAAATGCAAGACATCTACAAATATATTTATTTGAAATTTAGGAAACAGGAAACATATTCAATAAAATAATACAATTAAATAAAATATTGACAGTGCTGTTTCCATAACATAAATTAAGACATTTAATAACTAATAATCACAATAATGAATGCCATTTAACCAAATCAGTCTGTTACTGGTCAATACAACACAATTTCTGTTGCAAAATACGTTATGTTTAGTTATGTTAAGATACAAGTTATCCAGACATGAGTCATTAAAAAAAAAAATGACTCATCATTTTCAAAAATAACAGATCTCATTTCAGACTTACTATAAGGCCATTTACACTGCTTTCCATAGTGACCCAAACATACAGCTGGATATCAGCATCACAAGACCAGTGATACTCAGCCATACAAGTACCATTTTCAATCTATTCACCATAAGGAATAGCTTTATTAGGAAATATCATTAATCTAAAACAAAGCAACTTTAACTAGCGCCTTTAATGCATCAGAGCCACAAAACTGTGACAGGTTCTGTAAAATCATAAAAATAATTTACCCAATTACTATTACGATGAATGACATACTCTGATTTCAATTCAAGTAAATACTACCAAATATGAAGTAACAAAAAACATTTTAATTATGGAGTAGCTTTTAATATTCTATACCATAAGTAATTTTATCTTCTTTTTTTTTAATATACACAAATGTACTTCTAAATAAAAAAAAACACATGCTAACATTAAAAATGACTGGTCAAAGGAGCAATTCATAAAGTGTAAAGTTTCTTTCTGAGAAAATTAACATTTATCTTTTTAATCATTGGAATTAAACAAAAATAATAGATGATATAAGAAGATGCAAAAATAGAAAATGATGCAAGAGAATAAATAGTAAACATTACATGGAATAACTGATAACATTATATAACAAATACACAATAGTTATATAAACATATATCTTACAGCATTCAAAAAGTTTATTTTTATTTACTATTTTTGTTATACCATTATTAAATATTTCAATGGTATAGCGTTAAAATGATAATATATATTTTTAAATGTATTATACTGTATTTATTAGTAATTTTAATTTTAAATAATAATGTTTAATTTATTATTTATTTTACTAACACTGTATTTATAATTGAGAAGATGCGTAAGCGTATGTGTACATTCAAATGTACATCTGTTTAAAAACAAATTTTATTACTAATAAATTTGTTTATTTTTAAATAAACATTCCTTTAATAACATATTATGTGTATCAAAGTCTGGTAAAATTTTACGAAGTCTTGTAAATATGGCTTCCCCACAAATTATTTTAATACTTATATGAACAAAAGTGCCGAAATACAGTCATCTTAAACAACTACACAAAAGTTTACTCCAGGCAATAAGTAGACAGCACAGTTAAATTAAACGCGTTAAGTATTAATGACAAATGCTATGTTACTCAAAATAAAATATCATTCATTTATAAAATTCTTTATCAGTGATATACTTTAACAAAGAATATTTGTACATCCTAATTTAGACTGATAAATCTTAAGGCTCAGAAACACAACATGATGGGGCAAATTCCTTGCATATAGTAAATTTCATTCAAAATTTTTAAACAACATTTTTAGCTAAAAATACAAATTAATAACAATTCCTTTTAGGGCAGAAGTAAGGTAAACATCCTTTTAATCAAATTATAATTTATGTCATTGAATGAAATAATCCAAGACAAAGTTTTTTTCATTGTCACTTTAACTGATCAGACTGAATGTAAATCAATAGATATGCTTTATGATATTCTAATGGCAGTAATTATAAAAAAAATAACAGTTGGAGATAATTGATAATTTATCCTTGAATTAAGATAAAATGTGCTTTGCAAATGTAGAACTTTCCAATTCATAAGAACTATGATAAAAAAACCCAGTATGAACACATATGATCATAGCCCAAAGATTGATCAACATTCAGTTGCTGCATAAAGCCTGGATACCACTAGAAAGGTTTTCTTATCATGTTACTGACACTTATTAATTCCTTTTTAATATTTTCCAGTTATATATAACCAAATAGTTTTAGCATTAACTAAATAAGAGTGAATACAACTGAATTAATGTAACTACATGTTAACTAACAACGCATCAAACTATAATCCAACCGGGTTCAAAATCAGAGAGTTTAAAAAGCTGCTGACAATTAAAACAACGGTAGACAGCTAAATCATCCTCATTCATCCTCTGAAGTATACCTTACGGTAGTTCCGGAAGCTAAACAGATAAACAGAGAGACAGCTACAAAACATCAGTTCACAAATAGGGCTAAAGGTTAAAGGGTTAAAGGTGTTACATAACCTGGCACAAAAAAAAGCTTTTTGACTTCCTTTATAGAAAAAAGGACTTATTAATATTTTTCTGCTAAATTTATCCTCATACAAAATTTCTGTTCCTGAAAACAACATCTATATGTCAAGGAATGAAATTAATACCACAACCGAAAGAATAATTTATTTTTCCTGTTAATTAAGGAATATTTTTTGATGAGGGGAATTTGAATAAAAGACTAAACACATTACTGAACTTGACTGATAATTTTAATTCTAACATTAAAGATGATTAATCATCATTAGACTGAAGAAAAATATCTTAAAATTTTTTATGAAATTTCCAGTAACTATAATATCTACTATATCTAATCAAAATAAATGTTTTACAGTTGTTAGCATTAATATTTTTCAAAATAAATGTTTCAAAAAATGTTGTTATATTCAAAATATTTATATTTTGAAGAAAAATATTAATGATAACAAAAATATCTTTCAATAATAATAGAAAGAAATAGAATTAAATAAAACTGTGAATGCTAATTACCACATCGATTTCAATCTCCTGTATCTGAAACCTCAAAATAATTGTCCATATTAAACCTAAAATAAGGCGACGATTACCATCAACTATGTCCTCTGCGCCAATACTTTCCAATCTCACCTGTAATGCAACAAAAATAAAATTTAAATGATAAAACAGAAAATCGATTTTAAGTTACAGAATTAATAACAGTTTAAAAAATAGTATATTTGAAAATTATTGAGTGAGAATCCAGTTTTGATTTATAATACATTATTTTTTAGTTAAGAATTATTGTACAACATTAAATATAAGAAAATTGTTTAAATAAACTGATATAGATGCAATTTAACCTAATTTTATACACATTTTTATTCACATAATCTATAATAAGAACTAATTTCTTAACCATATAAAAAAAGCAGTTTTTTAATGCGATAATTAAAACTGACTGAAAACTTCTAACAAAAATAATAATGAAATAATTAAAATTATCATGTTTTTTTATTCATATTCAAGTATTCACACATACTTCCGAAAGGCTCATCGAATTATCATATTTTTTTAATAAAAATCGCAAATGAAAATATTTTATTTTAAATATGATGCAAAAACATAAAGATTAGTTTTTCACAAATTCACCAATCATATTTATAAACATATCAAACCACAAAATCTGCTTGGGCAGACCATGTCAAATAATTCCTCCGCGAAGATAACTCACTCAATTAATGCTATCTATAAGCTCCTCACTGGTTTCAAACCATAGTAACCAGCTGGACCATTATCTTGGTGAAAAGATGATGTGATTACTCTGGATCAAGACTAGACTGTAGGAGGATAGTAAAATATGTCCCACTTGAACTGCTAACATAGAGCATTTTGTAGCTTGTAAGTCAGTAAGTACAATGAGAGCAAACAAATGGCATTTTTTGTAATCATTCTGCATCTTCTGTTTTAAACAGATCACCAAAGCCTAAAATTAGTTATCAGTAATCAGTTATCAGTATCAGTAAAATTAATTAAAAGCCTTATCAGCATTTCTTAATAAATTTTTAACTGTTATTATGGTTCAAGGTACTTTGAATTCAGTCGGCAAAATTCTCCTGCAGTACCAGAAACATTACTGCCATTGTAATTTGTTTTGATTGTCTGATTTTTTTTTTAATTGTTGTATGTGAGTATATAATCTCTTCTCTTAGTAATATCTTTGCATTGTCAATAATACTTTTTCAACTGTAAACAAGTTGTAATCATTCATGGAATCTCAGCGTCTTTCATTATAAAAAAAAATCACATTAGCACACCTAACAGTTGGCAAATAGCATAACAGGTTACATGTTCCATCGACTGCACTTTACCAGCACTGAAATGGATGGAAAGCAAACGGGCAGAACGGGATAATATGATGAATACATAACAGGTTCAACAATCAAACAGAAGTCAGTTTTGGAATAGCCCTTGCATATTAGATCTGAATTTTTTTTTTTTTTATTAAATTTATTTTTCTCTCAAATGTGAACAATTTTTTTAAATCAATAATTATTTATTTAATCAATAGATTATAATTTAAATAATTGATTATAATAAATTAGTTATTTTGTATTATATTTTTATGCATTAAATATCTATAACCATTCTACTTTTTTTAAAAGGGTCATAACTCCCAAATATAACAATTATATTTCTGTATTTAATATAAAAGGAAATCACATCTGCACAAAAACTGTTAAAAAATGACAAAATACATATAGGTATGCAAAATAATATACTAATATGTTTTTTTAATAAAAGTTTCATAAAAAAAAAATAATAATAATAATAAATAAATAAATAAAAGTGTTTTAGTGTAAAAATAAAAAAATTATGTCTTACATACATGGACTATTTCAAACCTACATTACAAAGTTAAATTAAACAGAAAGAATTACAATGATGACTTAAAATAAAAGGAGCATAACAAAGTAAGTGTAATAAAAATTATGGATAACAGTGGATTATGGATACAATTATTACATAAGTTAAAAACAATTCCCCTAAGAAATTTACCACTGTTTCACAAAACAATGGGGTAAATTAATTTGTTGCTTTTTTATACTATATGATCTGGGATGTGCATTTTGAATAAATTTCAACAAAGAAGATTGATGAATGAAATGATAGGTGGAAAAATGTCACAATTACTACATTAATCTTTTACACTCTAAGCCCAAACTTCCTTTAAGTTAAGATGCGATTAAAACAATTTAAGTTCACATAATACAAGTTCAAAGTTGCTTTTTTTAACAGTAATGATGTTGTAATGTGTCACTGTCCATGTTGTACAGTCACTGTGATGAACAGTATTCACTAGCATTGCTGAATGTAACTTGAATTTCAGTGTTGAATACTTATAACAAATAATACATTAGGATCAAAGAACAAGGCAATGGGAAATCACATTCCCAACTCATCACTTTCCTTGGTAAATCTGGAAGGCAATGCTGGTTACTTTTAGGTTTCAGGACTGACTTCTAATTCATATCAGGTCCCGTACAACCATAATGGTTATGGTACTAGCCAGCCAGTTTTTCAATAAAATTATACTATCTGGAAGTGAACAATTCTAAAAATGTTCTCATAAAAATCGTTTTCATTTTTATCTACTTTAATTCTTATCTCTGGAAATCTTTAGCTAGAATATACGAGTATAAGTAAACTAAATGTAAGTAAATTATATACAATAAATGTACTTGAAAAAAGGAAATCTTTCGTATGTGATTTAGTTTAAATTTAATTCTCAGACTGTTCTCTTAAAAAAAAAACCTCAGCAAAAAAAAATATCATAAAGCAGTTTTGTCTTGAAAATAGTGGCCCCATCACTTAAAAAAACAAAAAAAAAAAAGGTTTAAGAGGCACTATTATTCTTTGTCTAAAGTTTTAGCTAATTTAAGTTAAAACTAACAAAAGATAGCAGTCAGAATTAAAGATAAATTTATTTTTCAAATTTAGTTAAAAATTAAATGAACTCAAATCACAGCTTATATGGGGAATTAATCATAAAAAATCTGATGTGGACACTATATGACTTTCTTGTACACCTATTAAATTATAAAAAATCTGACAGCTACAATAAAAAAAAAATAAATTAAATTACATATACACATTTTTTTTTTTAATGGAAATTACATAAAATATTATTTCATTAATAACTTCTGATATTTTTTTAATTGTTAGTATTGAATTATTATTTATTGTAAAAAAAATTTACAATTAGAAGTTTAATAATTATTAATAAATCAATATATATAAATTTAAAAAAAAAGGAGATAATGTCTGATTTGAACTTATGGAACTGATTGAACTTTTGTAAGATCCAAATACTTCATTAATTAAAATTTTATTTGACTATAACTCTGGAAACAATGAAAGCAAGTACCACTTATAATATATTGTTGAAAAGCTCTCAATGAGAGCTTATTACTGCAGTTAAGAAAAAGTCCAAAATCCAAATTCTTTTTGAATTTTAGGCTTTTTTGGACACTTTTGTTCAATTGATTGCAATCAAAAGGAGAGGCGCACAACTAGACGTTACAACAGTCCTAAATCCAAAATTTCAACATTCTACGGCTAATCGTTTTTTATTTGTGATAGATACGTACGTACGTGCCAGACTTGCACGCCGAAACTAGTCAAAATGGATATTTCCATTAATATCTGGAAACCGAAATTTTTCGCGGTTACTAGTACAAGAAACTAAAAAAGAGCCATAAAATTAGGCTCCACGTTTGGACAAAACATAAAGTGATCATGAAAAAAAAATCTATGCAATATATAGAAAAAATTCAATTTTATATATCTTGTACGGATGTAAGCGATATGTTTTCCACATTTATCACTTATACAAAAAGCACGAACTATCAAACTGTTTAAAAGGCAGAATTTTATTACCACGTTAACAATAAAACAGAAAAATGGGTAATTTTATAAATATAAAATTATATTAAAATGGTATATATGCCTAAGAAACAAATTTTCTAAATATATCCAACAATAAAATAATAGGTATAAATCTTTAATAAAACATCATATATTCTAGACACTCTTGTTAATACAAATAAAAGAAAACGCTACTCAAGAAATTTCATGAGCATGAATATACGAGGTGTGATCAAAATATACGGTGAATTATGTTATAAAAAACAAAGTAAAAAAGTTACCTTAAATATGAATAACTCTCCTTCAAAGTAGTGTCCTTGGCTAGCAATACACTTATCCCACCGTTGAATCAACGACTGGAAGCATTTCTGGAAGGCTTCTTTTGGAATGGCTTTCACCTGCTCTGTCGTGGTCTCTTCAACATCAGGAATGGTGGTGTCAAAACGTTTCCCTTTTAGCACATTTTTTATTGTCGGGAAGAGCCAAAAGTCGCATGGTGCTAAATCTGGTGAGTAAGGCGGATGTGGACAGACAGGAAGACTTTTAGCG
>JAAAKQ030200808.1:0-11845 GCA_010016005.3 Zanna intricata
ACACACGCTACAATTCGTTCATCTCATCCTCTGAAGATATAACCTAACGGTGGTTCCGGAGGTAAAAAAGAAAAAAAAAAAATGTAATTTCTTTTTGAGTGTTTCTAGCTTCATTTTCATATTGAAGGTTATGGGAGCAAAGTTTGTACCCCCACAAATAGCCTTCACTTTCTTCTAAATGTCGCATGCATTCGTATTTGTGTTAATCGATATCACGTGTTGCTGCAAGGATCGTTTTAGAAGCTGTCATGAATATTTTCGCATACGCCCTGCATGTTTTAAAGGCAATTAGATTTTCTAATGTAGAAGTTTCTTAAAAGCGTTATATGCATTTTTCTTTCTTTTAATAGCTTGTCTTTTCCATCGTTCCACCACGGAACGGGTTGTTTCTAGAATTTCCTTAATGTTCTGGAAATATATCTTGATGCCGAGTCAAATGTGGCGTTTGTTGTAGCATCGATAACTCCAGTTGTTTCAGGGAGCACCATACTAGCTGTGAAGCTCGTCCAGTCTGCCTTATCAAACATCCATCTTTCGGAGATGGGATTTATTTTCCTTATAACGTTAGTTACAATTTTCACCGAGAAATGATCACTTAGTACAGGTCCTCTAAAACTTGGAAAGAGTACCTCGCTGCAGTCGATAGTCTTATAATTGCTAAATGTGTACCGGACATCTATTCATCTCTAGCATTGAAAAAGGTTCCTTAACCATTGTTTAAGATAATGAAATCGTAATTTAATAGAAGCTTTTCCAATTGTCTAATCGATCCGAGCTCCAAAGAGAATTGTGTGCATTAAAATCATCCACGACTAATACTAGAGAGGGAATCTGACCGATTAACGTGCTATGTTGTGTTAACGTGCTAGTGTATGTTGTAGATAGTAATCTGCAGCGGATGCTTCAATCTGACTGCAACCGCTTGCAAACGGTGATGATCGCATTTGTTTCTATTTCAATCGGTGGTAGCTCTAGTTGATGTTAATGTAGCTACTTCGCCTCTAACTGTTATATTTGGAGGTTGATCTTACCGAAAAGTATTGTATCTCCTTAGTTGGAAACTTTCATTTCGGCAGAAACTTATCTTGTAGGAATATACAAAGAGGTTCTATGTCATGTACCATGAGTTAGAGGTCATGGATGTTTGACAAACGTCCATTGATGTGAAATATCGATTCCATTGAATTATCGACTTGCTAATTTTTAATTAGTTTATCGCCTATGTTTGCCTTTGGCCTTCCTTCTTCTCCATTCTCCGAACAGCTTCGTGTTCAGTAGGCATGTCATCGCCCATGTAGCTCCCGGCCTCCGAATTGGAGGCCATCGAAACCGCGGACGACAACGGACATGGATTGGCGCCTAGCTTAGACGCCAATCCATGGCGCTTAATCTTCTACGCCAAGGCGTAGAAGATTGCGAACCAGTCACTCTCTTGGCACTAATAGATCATCAAGTAGGTCACACAAACGAACTTGGACCTCTGCCTTAGCATCTATCTTCTTGTAATCGGATGCACTTTTACTCTTAGTCAAGGTACCATTATTATTATTATAATATTTAATATTTTACTTATTTGTATGAAAATCAGGTAAATATAAACTGGACTTCTGTCATCATAGCTTGCGTACAAAACATGAGAGGGCTGGCGCGAATGAATTTGTTGGAATTGGTTGGAATTCGGGGAGGAGATGGACGCTCTTCCCACCACGCTATTTACGTATCTGTGGTAAGCAGCGCCATTTCAGAGCAAGAGGTACCTTCGGTTACGTATCGTATTATCGTTTCTGACGAATTATCGTTTCGTATTAAGTTTCTGCCGAATTAAAGTGCCAAATCCTCCAAAATTTGATTAAACTGCGTGTGCAGTTTAAGGATAGACAATGTTTCGCACCGTTTTACGACCAGCCAGAAACTTTAAAGAGCGTGAAGCTGAAGGAAATGAGGTTACAATCGTTGCTGGACAATTGTAACGGATAACATGCGATTGATCCGTGATCTCATTAACGATAGTCGGCATCTTATGTTCGATAAAATTGCTTCAAAAGCCAGTAAGTGCCTGTTCCATTATCACAAATTACGTAGGATTCTGCTATGCCTGTGCGCGATGGGTTTCAAGACTTTAGACTGAAATCAGAAACAGAAAAACTTTTAAAGGTTTCTGAATCGATTTTGAACTTAGGGAAATAATGTTTTGTATTGAATTTTCACATGTGATATTGACGAGTATAGAGTAGTATCGGAGGGGAGATCCTTTCTCTCTAAAGGGAAAAACTCGACAGTCAATTGGAAAATATCTCTCGATAATCTTTTCGGACCGAAAAGGCTCGTCGATTTTTTCCATCGATATCGCAATATAAATCTGCGAGCTCTTGCAGAACGGGAAATTTGCCTATAGGAACAAAAACCACATCTCTGATCGGCTAAAAATCAGCCGATCAGTCATGTGATTCTCTTTCACAACGCCAGGTCTGACTTAGCCGTTAGTATTTCACATAAACTGAACGAAATTTATTGGGAAACATAAGAACATGCCGGCCTCTGTAGCTGAGTGGTAGCGTCTCGGCTTTTCATCCGGAGGTCCCGGGTTCGAATTCCGGTCAGGTATAGCATTTTTCACACACGGTACAATTCGTTCATCTCATCCTCTGAAGATATAACCTAACGGTGGTTCCGGAGGTAAAACAAAAACAAAAAAAACAAAAAAAAAAAAATAAGAACATGCCCGTACAGCTCAAATTTATTCCCCTGTGATTGTTTGGTTTAAGCCGTTGATGGGGGCATTAGAAGAACTTCGATTCCAGAGTGACAAAGAAGTACAGGAAAAAGTGCGTAATTCTTTTACGATACGTCCTCAAAATTTTGAAGAAGGGGTACACAAGCGGGAAAGATCCTCCACATCGGGAAAGATGTGTAGAATTTCACTGAGTCTATGTAGAAAATTAATAACTATGTTTCTTCTTTTTATTCTGTATTAATAAATGCCACAAATAAAAGTTCGACTTATATTTGACTGACCCACTATGTTAAGTTTTTAAATTAGGTTTTTTAAAAGAAAATCTTTTGAAACTCTTTCGGAATTTCCCCTCCCCCATAACCTTTTCTATTTTCTTTAAAGATATATACTAATATTATGCAATATCATAATACATTAGAAATGCATGTGTTTTAATAACTAGATAAAATTATTTTTGAGAAACTACAGTAAAATTAAAAAAATCATTAGTAGATTTTTAAATATAACATTTATTGTAAATCGTAATCAAAATTACTGTTATACAAATAATACCATTGTTATTTTACTAAACGATAATTATACCGCAGGATGAAACTCACTGATATGTTGAAGTATCAAATTGAACAAATCTTTCTCATACGTAGTTATGTCGGTAACGCCTTAGAAATTAACATAAATAAGAATTCAAGAAACTCTCTTGGCCAACATTAAAAATTTGATCATCTTTACCTATAATTATATGAAGAGGAAGAGAGTTTTTTTTTGTTCGAGATAAACAAAAAAAAACTATTCGATCAATCACAACCAAATATCTGCCTATGTTTTTTGGAATAACTGAGAAGTTTTTAGATTTATTTCATCTCGGAAAAAAAAAAATATATATATATATATATTTTTTTTTGTACAGTAGTGGAGATTTGCCGGTGAAACACAAACTTTAATGAATTGAATTAATGCTTTGAACTGTGAGTCTTTGCGAAAATATACGGCGCTTCGAACGACACAGTTACTGCTACCGTTACTCTACGTATATATGTGACTGACTGCACCTGCCTCCGATTACTTCAGTAAAAGATATAAAATAAAAAGACCGCTAAGGGAAACGCAAGTAACCATATAGAGCGGGCGAAGCTGCGACCGGGAGCTAGTTATTGCTGATCATTTGTATATTTAACGTTAATATTTCGCTCGTTAATCTCGTGTTAAGCGAGCGTAGGTTATGTTTCGTATTTTTTTATCAAACAACTTATCGTCATACATAGTTAAAAAAAAAAAAAAAAAAATAGCAGTCGCGGGACTAACCAACAAAAGTGAAAAACTTAAACGAGTACCGATCGTTGGTTAATGATTATATTCGATTCTATTGTTGATTTTAATGTATGTGATTATTCATTTAAAAGGACTTAATAGATTACTTAAGACATCTATTTATAATATAGTGTAATGGTTAATTAAATAATTTGATAATAAAAATTAAATCGGTTTTCTTTATTAAATAAATTTTAGAAAACATTTACTTTTTAATAATGAATTAAAATTTTTTTTTTTCAATATTTTATTACATTATGTTATTATTCTATTTCTCTAATGTTTATATTTTTTGTATTATCATTATCCTATAAAATTTCTGTAATATTTACATTATTTGTACTATCAGATCGTATTAATGTATACGTATATGCGTACCGGTATACAGAAAGACAGAAAAAGAACAGGAGAAAGAGAATTAGAGTCGACGTCTTCTTTACTGTATATAGGTGTAAACTTATATACACATATGCGTAAGTTTACAGAAAGAGAGAGAGAGAGAGAAAGAAAGGGAAGTTTACTGGGAATCAAATGGATCATCGATGTTCTTTCTCCCAACTCTCATTGTATATATATAATAAGGATATACGAGTATATATTATACGACTCGTATGTATAAATTCTCGCTCGACGTCTTTCTCTTCTATATATATGCTTAGCGTCTCGTGACGATTTTTGATTACGAGTCAGCTATTTTTTCTTCATGCAAGTGTCTTTCACAAAAGTGTCCGGAACAACGCGCCAAAAAAAAAAAAAAAAAAATTGGGAGGAAATTTCCAGAGTACCAAAACATTTCATGAATACTTTTGTACAAATTAGTACAAATTGATTTTGAAATGAAATTCTACTTAAGTATGAAACAGAATAGAGAATTAATTAATTTTTATATTTTTAATGAGTTACTTTATTATGCGAAAAGATTTATTGTGTTGATCAATATATATATAAGGGTTGAAATGAAATCATTAATATTAATAGTGATAGGGTGAAGTTCAATGAAACGAGACGTAAATTAAAAGCAAATAGAAAGTTAAATTTATGAATATTTATTTGCTGTTATCAAAGTATTAAACATACCACTTTTTTTTAATATTAAAATACAATATTCAGTTGATTTTTAAAATTTAAATAATTATAAGAAATTATGGTTTAGAAATATTGAAAAAAAGTTGTATAAATTAATATTTCGCATACTTCTCATCGTTACTATTAAGACAAAAATGCTATGTAATTTTCGTTTATAAATAATTCTATTTTTTACTGATTACATTAGATTATTTTGTCATGATTCCAGAGAGTTATTACACATAAAGTAAAATGGGAACTTAACAAGTCGCATTGTTTCAACGTAATACAAACTGCATTGTTGTAATTAACAGCCGATTTACTCAAATAAATTTTTAATACATTTTTTAGGTAAATATTTCTAGGCGATTTGTTTCTTTTATGATTAGTTACAAATATCATCTGATATTAACACTGGAAGTTAATTTTTATATAGAAAATCAGTTAATTTAATTTTCTGTGTTGTTAATTATTAGTTACTTTTTATTATCATCAATATAGTAGCACTGTTTAAAGTTCGTTATTCTATGCGTTATAGATGTACCAATAAAATTCTTCTTGCGGCGTGTTTTATTTCGTTTTATTGTTAACAGGATCTCTCCGTTACTGGAACTGCGAATGTTTATAACTCAGTAATACTTTCATTACCGAAATGAACTCAGTAATGAACTTATGAACTTATAACTCAGTAATGCATTAACCGAAAAACGGGTTTCACCATTGTTTTTTCTTGTAAAATTTTAAATAGAAAACTTGTGCCATATGTCCTTCCTACGTATGACCTTCCATACTTAAATATCACACTTGTGTATTAGTCCAGGTAGTATCTGTTTTAAAATGGGCATATTTGGACTTTTTCTATATGATCACTAAATTTTACTTTAATGCCTCCGGAATACCATCATTGCATTACTGGAAAATATTATACAAGCATCTAGATG
The DNA here is from genome assembly GCA_010016005.3 of Zanna intricata. Classification (NCBI taxonomy): domain Eukaryota; kingdom Metazoa; phylum Arthropoda; class Insecta; order Hemiptera; family Fulgoridae; genus Zanna; species Zanna intricata. Next base: position 6,049 of record JAAAKQ030200808.1, read on the forward strand.
TCATAAAAAAAGAATTGAAATCAGAATTTTCATCAGTAAAATCTGATGAAAACTGTTCATGTGATTTTTTATCATAGACACAAAGATATCTGACCCACCCATAAACGATATTTATCCGGATTTATACAATAATATTCGATTCCCTCATAATTAGGCGGTATATTTGATCGGAAACTAAAATTGAATCAACGTATTATTTATGAAGTAATACAGAGGGTTCAAAACTATTTTTAAAACCGATATATATACATAGGTATCCCACTAAGAATGGAGAAACTAATTAGAACATGTTTTTATGGTAAAAATACTGAAAAAAGTGCATATAAACATAAGTCTGGAACAGCTTTGTTTGTTATAGCTAGCGAAAGATTTTCTCGGGAAGCTTTTCTGTAATATTTGGGATCAAAATTAAGGATTAAAATTGTTTGTTTCCTGGGGAATTTGAGCTAGGAAAAAGGATAAAAAAGGTCCGAAAACTGTAACGAGTAAGTATTAAATATCCTTTGTAAAAAACACAGAATTCGATGTTGAAAACCAAGGTTTTTTTTATTTTGGTGTATTGTACAGTAGCTTTGTAAAATGATTTATGAAATCGGATGATTTAGTCAAGAAACTAATCAAGAATTTAATTATGCGAAAAGATATTTCAATACAGTCAATAAAAAGTAAAGAAATTTTGATTCTTTTATTGAAGCAACAAATGTGAAAAATAAATAGAAAATCGGATTATTATTTATACATAATAAAGATTCTTTATAAACCATTCTTTGGTGTATCAGCATTCATGAACAAAAATTTCACTTACAATTGCTGGTTTTCTATTGAACGCTAAGTAAATCTTAGTGTGATTTATTTTGTGACTTAGTGTTAATCACAACTACGTGTGATTCAGCAAATTCAGTGAAACTTAGGCACTTGTACTAGGAAAATTTCATGTCACATTGTTTTGTGACAAACAAAGTGTGGCACATCATACAGAAAGAAAATCTATATCCTTTTTCCCTGCAGAAGGTTCAAAATTTACGGCCAACAGAGTACCCCCAGCGTTTAAGCTTCTGTCATTGTCTTCTAGACAATGCTGCTAAGGTAAATTAAAATTTATTTACTGACGAAGCCGCTTTAATCAGAAACGGAGTCTTCAGTTCTAAAAAAAAGTCGTTTATGGAGCAAAAACAGTAAACTTGCAACTGTTGAAACACAGATTTCACATTAATTTTTGGTGTGGCATTATTTATGACAAAATTCTGGGACCATTTTTTTTTTTAATGAAAACCTTACGGGAGATGCATTCGTTAATTTCTTGAAAAATAATTAGCCGGCTTTTTTTGGTTAATGTAGATTGCAAATGATTTTCCAGCCATATTTTTCTTTAGTAGTTAGAAATCACTTTCTAGTAGCGAGAATTTCTGAAACTGGATTTAATGTGGTGTACAATCACGATCACCCGACTTAACGTCATTATATTCCTATATTAAAAAGTTAATATTAAATATTTACTCATTAAAATATGAAATGTTATTGAATTTATAAGAAACAATCCTGAAATGACACGGAAAACCACCAGAAATATTTTACGTCCGGCAGAGTGCTGTTTACACTGTGAAGAAGGGAATTTTCGAACAATTATTGTAACTGAGATTTGTTATTCTGTTACCGTTTATCATTTCATGTATTTTATTTTTTTATTTTGCTATTAAGAATAATTTTTATTAGTTACAGAAAGAACAATGCGATCTCTGTTTATTTTTCTTCTGTTTGGCTTCAGTAAAAAAAAATTCTAAAAATTTTATTAACTTTTTATTGATTGTATTTACATGAATTTTCTCAGAATTAAATTATCTACAAATTTTGTTAAATCTTTACCAATTATTAGTCATTTAACAAAGCTATTGTACCACAAACTTATAAAAAACTTGTTTTTCGATACCGAATTTAGTGCTTTATATCGGTTAACTACTGGAGTTACAGTTGTGTGTCTTTTTTCCCTATTTTTCAGCTGATATTACATAAGAAACAACCAACTTTACACCTTAATTTGGCTCTGAATTACAGTAGGCTTCCTTTTATTAGAAGAGCGGAAAGCCGGCCGAAATCTTTCGCTAACCGTAACCCGAAAACAAAGCGTTTTCAGACGTATATGAACTTTTTTCATTATTTTTACCAATAAAATATATCTTGGAAGTTACTCTGTTTCTTCGTTGTAGAGCTTGTATGTATTGCACATCTATGGATAGGCATAAAAAAACTAATAATATTACCCTAATCAAAAGTATATGTTACGATTTATTATGACTTAAACCATTACAATAAATAACTGAAAAGTTTATAAAATTTATAATATTTCAATTAAAACTAGGAAAACAATAATAAAATTCGCTCGTCAAACAGCTGCATAGAAAAGAGCTTTCTGTAATTCTCAAACGAGATTTGATTGATAATTTTATATACTTTTCAACAATAACAGTAAAACTGGAATAATTTTCTGTAACACAATGTACGAACAATTTTTTAAAAAACCTGTTATTGTGTTTACTTTTTATAATCGATATAACGCCGCTGGGCGGCAATCATTTTCTTCATAATGTCATACTTATGTATAGATTTCATAACAATTACGTTTATCGCTTTGTTATCGTAATAAAAAATAAAACGTGTGTTCCAGTCTTTTTACCGAGTGGACTGATTTTTATTTTTATCCACGAGGGAACGGAGACTATGTATGCTTTTGGGGCGAGATGTTGTGTGTGTTTTTGTGTATGTCTGTTACCATTTTCCTCAAAAACTACTGGACTGATTTCGATACGGTTTTTGGCATTACATATGTATCACCTGTGAGCAGGTTTTTAGATTAGTTTTACGGTTATAAGCCCCCTGAGGGCGCTGCAGTAGATATGTTTATTCAAAATGACTATTGAATGTTTCTCAAGTCTTTCTTTCTCCAGCAAGGCTACCTTATTGTGTAGATTATTTAATAATTTGTGCAGGTCACGTATACTTTCATCATCATCAGCAGCCTATAAACGTCCCAGTGTTGGGCACAGGCCCACTTATGTTTAAAATGTAATAAACAAAAAACAAAATAAATTTTTTTTTAAAACCCAGGACGAAAAATCTTAAAAAACGTCAAATACGCGTAATTTAATAATTGTATTTTTGCCTTATAATCGTCTGAGATATTGTGGTATTGTTTTTATGACAATAAAAATTAATATTTTGGTTCAACCGTAGATTATATTGGTAAACTGTTGTTATCATCATAGTCATACAGGATGGCCAATGAAAATCAATTTTATTGTCTTAAGAACAATATTACAATGACACAGAGGAAAGAGTAGGTTGTGGGTTTTAAAAAATTTTTATTTTATTTTTCTATAGAGAAATATTCCCTAGAGGTATCATAATTTAAGCAGTTGATTTTTAAACAAAAAATTAAATTTGTTTAGATATACGTATTTGTGGTTAATTGAAACCCAAACAAAGAACACAGTGGATATGGTGTTTTTTGTGGAACGTTTGTGGATACGTTCTTTTGTAGTTGGGTTTCAATTAACCACACTTCGCAGGAGTGGTCGACCTGAGGTTGTACAAGACTACCCTTCATTCACATTCATACAGAATCATCCTCTGAAGTAATATCTTAGGTGATTCCGGAGGCTATACAGAAAAAAAGAGAAAAGAAATATTCGTTTAATACTGTTCTACTTTTTTGTCGCCATAATCGCTTAGAATATATGCTTTATCGAGTTGTGATATTTGTCTATTTGTATTTTTGATAGTATTATTGCGCGATAAAAAAAAAAAGAAAAAAAAAAGAAAGTATTACAAAAATCTTAGCTCACGTTTTTGTAGTAATCTAAGTTGTTAAATTTTTTTTTCATATTTTTAGTAAGTCGCAAGTTTATCATCTTTACATATCTTATGAACTATTGATTTTTATCTACCGGTGGTGTTTTCCTTAGCTCATTCAATATTTCTTAAAATAAAAATGTGTGAAAAAAAATAATAACTCCTAATAAAGAAAAAACACTAAAGAATTACGGGTTTTTTCAATTATAATCAAAAATTCGTTTTTTAAATAAGTTAATTACAAATTAAAAACAATTACCAAGCTAATTTTCCGCACGCTTCAAAAAAATGTTAATTTCTTGTTTTTTATATTTTAGCAACATTTAAAATTTTTCATCAGTTTGCTTTGTGGTATATATATGTAAATTACCGTTAAAGTTCAAGATATGTCGAAACGATAACTAGAAATTAAAAAAAATTACCCAGTACCAATATCAAAAGTAAACAGATTACGAGAAAACCTCATAGAGTAATAATTAAATTAAAGACAAATGTAACCTACGCCCGCTTTTAATTAACGTTAAATAAACAAATTATAAATGATATTCTCCAACATTTGAGGCGATTAATCACATTCCACTTTCTGGGAAATTCCTACAACTGTCGGTTGTTTCTGATGCACGGCTTAAACACACAACTTAACTTATAATTTATATCATTTTATTTAATTATAATATTTTCTTGTGTATGTTTGTAACTACTAAAGCGCGCGCGCACACTGAACAATGTAATATGCACCGAATAAACTAACATAGAACAAATTTTTTACTACTTACAAGTACTTTTCACAACTCACGTAGAACAAATTTCGCTTCAACGGTCGACAGGCTGGTTTAGATGCAAGGCTTAACGCACCAACCAAGTCGACTGGGCGATCGAGTTACTTTTTTATACTTAAAATATTATTATTTATTTAAGTCTACCTCTCACCTGTGATGTAACAATATAGGACTAAAACAGCATTCTTTGGGGTGGGGTACGATTTTGCAAATGTTTTTGCATAAATTGTTATTTTTTAATCGATAACAAATGTGTCTGAGGAAACTAAGTCCTTATGTAGGCTAAAATCTCGAGATACTGAGGGTAACCATGCTCTACCGCCTCACCTCCTTAACCTTTTAAACTGAAAATTGAATGGCACCAATACCTCACATACAGAAGTAATCTGATCAATTTTGGTCAAAATCAGAACTATAGCTCTCTCTGGAGATATAAGCCACCTAGTGGTTAATCTAGTAGTTAATCTCGTCATCGTAAATCAGCTGATTTCGAAATCGACAGTTCAAATCCTAGTAAAGGAAGTTAATTTTATACAGATTTGAGCAGTAGATAGTGGATACCGGTGTCCTTTGTGGCTGGATTTCAATTACCCACACATTTCAGGAACGGTTGAACTGAGAATGTACAAGACTAAATTTCATTTACATTCATACAAATCATCCTCATTCATTAACCGAAAATATACATTACAGTGGTACCGAAGGCTAAACGGAAAAAACAGAGAGAGTATTTCTGGAGATATAAGGTGATTTAGAGGCCAACACCGAACACACACGTACATACGAACGTTAACGTCTGGAAAATTTCCATCCGGTTTTATGTGTTCCTTGGATGTGAAAACGTTAGTTTTGGGCGTATGAGATTTTCAAAAGAAAATATATCGCATATGCCCAAATTGGAACAGTTGAAATACTTTTTCTTCTGGTGCTATAACTCTGCATTAGCGCTATCTAGAGGGAATTGGTCATTGGTTTGCTGGAATTTCTCCGGACACCACCCCATTCGGTCGCCCTAGAGCATAAGACCGAATGTCTGTGCCACGAAGGGCTACCTGTGCCACGAAACGTTTTAATGAGACCATTTATCTTAGCTTCTGGAGCTGAACAAAAATGCGTGAGCGGTCAAAGCGTGGCGCACAACGCTACCTGCTTGCGTGTCCTACCGCTCACTT
>JAAAKQ030200819.1:0-11845 GCA_010016005.3 Zanna intricata
CTTTGGTGATTGGGTTTCAATTAACCATACTTCTCAGGAGTGGTCGATCTGAGATTGTACAAGACTACACTTCATTCACATCACCCTCATTCATCCTCTGAAGTGTAATACATTATGGTAGTTCCGGAGACTAAAAAACAGATAGAGACTTTACATTTGACAATGAAGTGTGCATATCTTCCTCATGGTCTTGCAATCTATTTCTTGCTTTGGATCTTGTTGCTATAGTAGGGAAGGCCTGCTCATATAGATGTGATGTTGAAAAGTGCAAAAGTGTGTTCATTGGTTTTTCCATTAGATTAGGATATTCCTTTGTCAGTCCAATCCAAAAAAACAGTCACCGACGCCTCATTCTTGGATAACTTACCTTTGAGTGTGGAAACAGAGCCAAGATCAATGATTTCTTCTTTTTCATTATTTGTGAAATCTATTTTCTTGCACCTGCTGCAAAATCAAATGGTGGGACACCCCACTTGAGATTCTTAGTGGAAAGAGATGGAAAAATGTAACTATTGCATTTTGTGCCATCTTGATAAGTGAATGTCTCTCAGCTTACTGATCTTATTGCTCTTTGTCTCCTGCCAGATCAATAAGAAGAGATGGAAAGTTCAACAAATCTTCTTTGTGAACTGCAGACCTCCAAGAATGAAGTTTTCTTTTAAAACCTTCAATTTTATTAATTGAGAAAATTATTGTTTCCTGTTGACCATGTATTGAAACGTTCAGTTCATTCAGCTTATGAAAAGTATCTTCCAGATATGACAGTTCCAAACACCAAGAATTATTTAATAACAGTTCATAAAATGTGCCTTGATTTTCATTCTTACAAAAAAAGGTTTCATCTGTTCTTTGAGTTTGAGAAATCTGTTCAACAAAGGTTGAGACTTTATGTAGTTCACCACTTTCACAACTTTGTTAAAAATGTAGTAAACTCTTTATAATGTGCTTTCATGACTAATGCTTCTGTGCAGAAAACAGTGAGTTAATAATGAATGGATTTTCATTGAGAGCCCTGACAACAGTGTTGCCCTTGAAGATAATTGTTATTGAGATAGGAAGTAGTAGAAACAAAAATGTCATGAGCTGTGGTTGTTGTCTCCAGCAGTGTATAGAAAAGAAACTGTTCTCTGAAATCCTTATTTTCAATGTATCTGAAAACTCAAGGTGTTGCTGTTGTCACCACTCAGTATTCTCATCTACTCACAAAACAGATTTTTTATTAGATTTTATTCTTTCCACAACTTGTTAGTTTATATTGAAAGACATTTAGATATCCTGTAGCTGATTGTATTATTGGAGAGAGGAAATTTTGAAACTTGATCAGCTACTCCTTGGCCAAGTATTGTTTCAGTTATTTTACATGCAAGGCCAATTATTTCCTCTCTAAGAATAAAGAAGTTTCTTTTTTATCAGTTCTGCTACTTCAAATGCTGCTTCAAGAGCAGTGACAGTTTTGGTGATCCACTTAACCATTCATACAGCTGTTTTCTTCTCCGTATCTAGTACATATGAAAGATATGATAAACCTTTCTGTGACACATTATGATGCTTTTTGCAAGATTCAATTTGCTAGGACCATGACCTGGTTTCTAAGTATTCCCATAAACTATACACGCAGGGAGAGGGTTTTCCTAGTTCTTATTGCGCAAAAATCTGTTTTCTAAGTAACTATCCTGGTATGTTCTTTTTTTTCTTTTGTCTTCATTTCTATCATGTTTTAAAGTAGATGGAGAGACTGTAAGGTTCAGCCTAAAGCAAGAAGTAAGAGCCATTTATTCACTTTCACTGTCCTGGAGTTTATCATTTAAGAATGAACTTATCCATAGCAAAACATTGTGAATCAACAATATGAGAACAAAACTAAAAGTGATAGGGAACTTGTTTTTATATGCTCTATCAAAATCTCAGGAATGTTCATGAGGAACCGAGTATACTGAATCAAACCTTGGGAATGTTTATGTGGATTGTCTGTAATATCAGCCAGATGCAGGTAATTAATTCATTGAAACAAATTGACCTGTGTCACCAGAGCATGGGAGTAAAATTCAACTTAATTTATTTTAAGTGGACTGTAATATTTTTTTTAATTTATCTGTTTAATATGAGTAATTTACTTGTTTTTGGTTCTAAGAAAAAAAAATAGTAGCTAGCCAATTTTTCTTAACCTAATATTTTTTACCTAAACTTCATATAAAAATCGATCCTTCCAAATGGTGCACCAGTAAGGATCACATAACTTTTCAGTTGAGATTCCTTTCATACATACATAAAATTACACATTGCAGATCCCACAATGCCGATCTTATCTATAAAATATTTTTTAAAACTATACTTGTTTTCTTTACTGTTATAATAATATTGTCTTTTTTATTGGCGTACGATAATTACATAAATTATTTTTTTATTCTCTTTGATGTTAGAAGACACACTTTTTTCAACAAAATATTTAGCTTAGGAGAGAATTAGTGGGTGGCCTCTTTCCCATAAAAAAGAGTGGTGCATGGGTTTGTGTGTTTGTCTTATGTGCTCACATTTTTATTTTAGCTGCTTTTGGCGCATAGCAGACCAATTATGATGTGCTGGGCAGTTGTGTATGGTGACTCTCTCCTGCTAGAAGCAGTCCATTGTCAATTAATTTACAACTATTTAATTTAGTTTCTAAGTGTATATTTTTACTTAAATTTTATTTTTGTACTGTTATTTATTTATTATTATTATTTGTTAATTTTATTAATAAAAGAAAGGAGTTGTTAGTTAGTATTTAGCTGTAAAAAAAGAAAAAGGATTCTTTATTTAATAGGAGAGAGTTGTTTGCGCGCATTTGGCTGGCACACCTTGTGGTCTACTATGCACCAACAGCAGCAGTTGGACTGGCAGCTATCACAAACACAAGACTAAAAAGAAAAAAATTCCCCAAAGGCGAAAAAAAACCAAAATGTTCAGAAAAACATTCTCTACACATTAATATTTCTTTTCTTGAAATATTTTTATAAAATACTTAGTATTCTCACAAAAAATGAGGATACTAATGCGTTGAGAATCGGGGGACTGGCCCCCTGGAATTGCTAGATAGTCAAGCAAGTTAAGTGAGCCCTGACCAATCTAGTCTTCTATTAAATATGATGTAAATACTCAATAATGCTTAGATTCTTAATGTGATTTTATTAATAAATAGTGATGTTGAATTTTAATTTCGTAGAAAGAGAGGATCAGCATTCAAAATATAGAAGTGAAATGATTATTATTATTTTAATTATGGAGGTAAAAGTTTTCAAAAAACTTTTTGTATTTTAAATATACTAATTTATTATTAATGACTGTAGTGGTGGTATCCTGTAGTTTTAACATAAAAAATTAAACCTCTGTTAAATTAAATACATATAAATGATGACTTCAGGCAATGAAATTGCAATTGTTAAATTGAATTGTATAAGTTTCCTTCAATAAATCTTGTTTAGTTATTACCTCGTTAAATAATAAAATTTCAGACTTATTCAGCACTGTGTAATAGATAAATGAATTATTTGAAAATTTTCATAAACGAATAATGTTATTTGATAGTTTGTATCTGATGGATTTTCTTTTTTAGTTAAGTTTTATAATATAGCTTATCATATACAATAAACTCAGTTCGTGTGATCAGCTTTTATTTGGTTTATACTTTGAAGACTTGCCTCATGAGGATCCTTAAATTTTAAGTAACTTTTTTTTTATTAATTAAAAAAAAAAAAAAAAAATTCTTCTAAAATCAAAAAAGCTGTTAATTAAATGTAATTGTCATTGTTATTAATTCATTTTACATTTTGATCATTGGGAGTTTAAATTAATAGAACCAGTGCAGAATTAATTTGAAACTAAATAAAACCTTCAATCGGTCATCATGTATGTAGTAATGCAATCTGAAATCACATTACTTTATATATCTCTTAGTGAAGATTAGCCTCCAGTCCTGTCAACTTACTCAACAATATAATTTATTATTTACTTCTTGTCTTGATTATTTAGCGAAAAATATGAATTTTAATTTTATCTTATTAAGTATAATTAATGTAGAGATATATTTTTTTTACTTCAAATATAAAAAGATATTTCAGAATTTTTAATATATTTTTTCATAAGATATCTATTCAAAATAGTGCTTAATCTGTTGTAATAATTTAGTGCTAATAATAGGATAACAAAGTTATCACATTTTAGTATATATTAATCTATTTTATTGTAATTTTCATTTTATGTAAATGTATAAATGTTTTTTTTTTCATTGTAGAAATTCAAAAATGTATATTTTATTAATGAATATAAATTTATTTTTATCCCAAAGTTTGAATACCTTAAAATTAAATAAACCAATTTAGTTAATATGCAACTTATTTTGTACTATTTTCATTTAGATTCAGACATGTCTACAAATTCTATGTTTATATTAAATTTGATATTGTATAATGTGTTAAATATTTCAAGTAAAAATTAATGCTTATGTAAACTAGTTCAGCGATAATGTAAATTTATGTATCTACTTTTACATAGAAGTAATAAATTAACTGTATGGTTAGAGGTAATAGAGGTCTCATTACATGAGAGATCATGTTATATCACAGAATTTTTGATTTATCCAGTATATTTACCGTTATCTAAGATCTAATGTTCTCTTCATCTTTTCATCTCAAAATTCTATTTTATTTGAGGTAATTGATATAGCCAAATATATCTTTGTATCTTTCCTTTCATTAATAATCATTTTCAGTATTTTCTTTTTTAAATCTCTTTCTATCCATTATAATTTATATTTAATTGGCAACTTTAAGGGTTTTATTATTTATATTTCAGTATTATAATCATTTCTATTTTTTCATGTCATATATGTTTTTATATATTAACTTTTTAAACCATCAATTACTATTTTTTATTATAATTATATATATATATTTATAATTTTTTATATATATATATATATATATGCACGACTTTTCCTGTGTATTTTGTATTACATTATGTTTATTTACTTATTTATTACTCTGTTGTTAGATATTAAATTTGTTCCATCAGTATGTCCTTCATTCTGATATCTTTTTGATTTACTTTGTATTCCTGCTATTGTAACATTTTTATATTTGTTCTGTGTTGAGTCATTTGCTTTATCTTTTATAAAAATTGTTACTGCATTTCTACTACTTTATACCTGACCTATTATTAATGAAATTTTACATTTGAGGAATAAATGGTTTTACAATTTATTTTTGCTACAAATATTATTAATTTTATTATGGAGCATTTGTTAGTGTAAGTTTAAAAAATTTGTTTTAATTGAAAAAAAAAAAAACATGTATAATATATTCATATTTAGTTGAAATTAACCTAATTCTAATTATAGATATGTCTAAAAGTATTTCTAAATAAATACATGTATATATATTTATATAATCAAAATATGACTAAAATGATTACAAATATCTTTCATAAAATGAAATTCTTCTTTATAAAATTTTTCATCAATGTTATAAGACCCACAAGTAATCATCTTATACTTTGATAATATACTTTCATATTATATTTCCTATTTATATTTTTGTAAATTCTGCTTACAAATTGTAAAAAACCTTGTATTTTTTCATTGTCATTCAGATTGATTCAGATATTTATTAATTGTTAGTTTGTAAATTCTGCTTACAAACTGTAAAAAGCCTTGTATTTTTTCATTGTCATTCAGATGTTTATTAATTAATTGTTAGTCTTTATTTACAAATAACATTGAACAGTTTTTTTACAAATTTTAAGCAAGTTATGTGAAATGCACAAAATTAATAAGTTTTTAATCTATGTACTTTAAAGCAAATTAAAAATTTAAAAAAAAATATATTATGTTTATCAACAGATTTAAATAATTTTCTCACTGCTGTTAAATTATTGTAAAAAAAAAAATCTTTTGCATAAACTGTTGAGAACATAAACTGTTGAAATCGATGTCAGTAGAGAGAAAAAATAACTGAGAATATGTTACTTTTTATTTCCTTATACATAATTTAATTTGTGATCCACAGTAGTAATTTATGTAATGTACTTAAGAACCTATGCAGGTGTGTGTTGCATCTTCAGTTTAAAATTTTACTTCTATCATAGTTACCAAATTAGTTTACTAGAAGATCTTTTTTAAAAATATTTTTTTTTTGAAAACTTATTAAGCCTAAAGAAAATACAAATTGGGGCTGCCATGGTATAAGAACGTTTAAGGTAATCAGTTGGAAAAAAAAAAATGGTTTTTAAAATTTATGAGCTATCATAATTTCATACATCTATCTGTTGCTTTCTTTTATGAGCTTCTCTACTTTCTTAAGCCACTCGGAAAGTTGTTAATCATTATGTGTTTATAAAATATAATTTAATTTTATACATCTTGCCATGAATAATCAATCTTAATAGTATAATATAAATAATTTCACTATTCAGACTAGTTGGTTATTACATTATTAAACGGAAATTATTAAAAAAAGTAAAAACGAATAAAAAAAAAAACTTTTATGGAAAAAGCATAATTACACTTACAGGAAAATAATATACAATTATTAAAATAAAATCAGTAAGGAAGAATGATGTAGGAATTTCACATACTATAAAATATTGCATAAAAATAAACGTTAGGATTATTTTAGTTGTATAATTACGTAAAACTAATATCTATTGATATTTCTTTGATTGAAAAACTCTAGTGTTAGATAGTAAACCGTCGCATTACCAGCGATCAGGTTAAGTGTGGATCATAAAATTGATTTTACTATTCGCATTAAGAGTTATGTGATGGAAATAACTTCACAATTATTTTTATCACTACTTGAGTAGAATATGTTCAACTTTATTCTCTTCTGTCTCATACATATCACATGAATAATAAATAATTTCCACGTGGTTGTTTGGTAATCACATTAACTAATAACATTGTCACAGTAGCTTCGAACATTAACATTAATATCATTCAGTCTAGTGAGCAGTTACTTTATGTTAATTCAGTTTAGATTGTTGTCAAGTCTGTTTAATCATAATATCTTTTATTCTAAATCTTCAGCAATTTATACATTTCTCTGTAACATGAGTCTGATGATTAAAAAAACACAAACTATCATGTAAAATACTACATGTATATATTTTGTAAATAATTACTTAATATATTAATAGATTATTTTTTAATCGGTTAAACATTAAATCCGTTAAAAATTCAGAATTAATTATTTTAATGTTCATGTTTAAATAATACTTTTTATATATATAATAAATATTTTATAAATATAAAATAAACCTGTTGAATATATTTCATTGGAAAAATTTCAGATTAAGAATTTAGATATAATTAATTTTCACATTACAATAATTGAAATATGTAAATATTATTGTTATAACAATAACAGAATATATATAAAATATCTCCTAGATAATAATATTATTATTACTTAGTTGGTCTAGTTGTTAGTTATATTTTTACAACATTAGTGTTATAAATTTTTTTTAGACAGTTGAAATTTGTTTTTGTACACTTTTTTCAGCATGTTTCATATTCATTAAATAACTGTACATAGCTTATTCAATCTCATAATTATTAATACATTAAATTGTATCCAATTATATTACTATAGATCTGACCAAATTGAAGGAATTAATAAATGAAATTTGCCCAATTTTAAATTGGTAACAGATTTAAAATAGAAAAAATGTATGAATAAATTTACAAAAAAAAAAAAAAAAAATTCTGTAAAAAAGTAGCCAACGTTTTTGGTAACATAAAATAAAGTCTAATTTTATTAACAAAGGTGATGAATATATTTTAAATATATTTAAACTTTATTAATAATTCATTAAACCTATATTTCTAACTCAGATTATTTTTTCCTATATTAAATGATTTGTATATTGCTAGTTTGCTGTTAATGTACATTATTCTTTTATTTTACTCAATTTATCTGTCATGTATAACGCATCTAAGGTGTGAAATGCGTGTGATACTAGAGTTGTTTTCTTTGAAAATAATGTTAATTATATAGCCAGTACTTTTATTAACACAGTGAAGGTTTCTCTTAAATAATTAAATATGTGGTTACAATAAACAAATAATTTAACTGAAGAAATAATTTATGAAGAATTTACTTATTCTTAAGCATTTGGAAAATACTTAACACTTATAGCCCATATCTTAAGGTATCCTGGAATAAGTGCTTTGATATTGAAGGGACAGTTAGAAGGGGAAAAATATGTAGGCAGGCAATGTTTGGAATATGTAAAACAAATTGTTACGGATTAGAGGGTATAATGATATGAAACGACTGTCACTAGATAGGGAATCTTGGAGAGCTGCATCAAACCAATCAAATGACAAGAGAAAAAACAATAAGATACACTTAAGTCAGAATTTCTTCCAATCCTTGATACATTTGTGGAAAGCAGATTTTGGGTGTAACCTTAACTTTGATTAGAGATTTTTTCCTCTTTTGTTCCAAATTGTGACCTTTGAATGTTCTTTTTAACATGTGAAAACATGAAAAGGTTGATGGGTGCCACATCTGGAGGGTGCAGGATCATTTTTGGCTAAATAATCACAAATTAATAATGAAGTGTTAGTTGGTCCATAATTGTGATTAAAATTAAAAGACTGTTTGCCCATTATTGTCATCTTTTTTTTTGGATTGGCTTTATTGAATCGGGTAAAACTGGTAAATAATATTGTTTGTTGACTGCACTGTCAAACTGTTTGTACAATTCATAAACCCTTGATTTAATATAACATCATCACCAAAATCCATCTTTAACATTTTCACTGCTTCACTGTACTTTAACTTTAATTCAATATAGATCTTTTCCTTTCATCAATTTTTTAACCAAATAAATTACCTACTTACAATAAACCCTTTCCTAATTATTTGTCTGCCAAGTTTTAACTTCTTATCTAATATGGCTGAAAATATTGATAAACATTGTAGGCAGTGTTTCAATTGAGATGTAGCATGCAGTATTAAAAAAATTCCCATTAGGTTTTTTTTTTTATACCTATTATGTGCAATTCACTGGGCTTGACAAGCTAATTTACTTGTTATTTAGCTTTAAGGCAATCGGAAATTGCTTTGTTCTCCTCTTCCTTTTGTTAGCTTTATACAAGATATAAGCATCTTGTATAAAGCTAACAAAAGGATAATAAGCTATCCTTGAGATGATGTACCTTGAGAGATTATTATACCATTACAGAAGTGACAGTAATTTGGTATATCATGTCACCTCTAATCAGTTGGTTATAAAATAACCAATAACATAACGATAAAACTGTTTTCTGGTTTAATATTTTATTAACCAGTTGAAATATTTTTTTAAATTTTGTAAATAAATTAAATTGTCAAGTAAAAAGGAAAGATTTTTACTCTATTGAATAATTATTTTTCAGAATTTCTACTGTTGAATTTTATTTTTTTAAGCTGTTCATAGGTATTCATTTGTTATGGAAAATTTTATAAAATTACTAAAATAAATCATAATTATTGTGGAAAAAATTTTCTAAGATTCTGAGAATTTGAAAAAGAAAGCTATTACTTTGAATGGTACAAGTTTACAAGTACTGAGTATGGCAAGCTAATATCACAAGATAGTCTTTGCGCTTATCACAAAAAAATTACTAAATGGTTTTACATTCTTGTATTTGTAGAATAATGTTTTTTATGACGTGTGCCAGATATTTTGTGACAAACTATTGTAATATATAATTAATTAAATTTCCTAATAATAGAAATTCTGTTATAGAATTAAAATTAGTTAAATAAATATGTGTGTCTGTTGAGTGAGAATTAGTTAATGTGAAAGTATGTAATATTTTTTAAGCAGTACAAAAATTTATTATGTTAATTAACTTAGTGAATAATAAGTAAAGAACCAAATAAGTTTATTTTGCATTATTAATGTTAAAAATATATATTTAAATATATAAATAGAATTAATTTATATATTTGTACAAAGATTAATAATTATTTGTTCGTACATTAGCTGTTAAGATTATAGTTTGTATATATATACATATAATAATATATGTATATGTAAAACCAATTATATGTATTAAATATTGTACATTTATAATAAAAAATTAATTTCAACATATGCATAATTTTTTTTTTTTTTTTTTAATTTTTACCTTTTTATTTTTCTTAATTCCAGGATCATCCCACTACCAGATAGTAGCACTTCTCATATTATATGTAAACAAAATGATCAAAGTGAATTAAATTCAAAATCTAATAAAGGTAATAAAAAATATCAAGACATTTTTGTTTCAAGTGATAATGATGATGATGATGACGATGACAATAATGAAGTAGTATCACCTGTTTCTAAAAGTTCTGGATCAATTTATTATGAAAAAAATTTAGTGAAAGATTGTGGCTCTAAAGTCAGAAAAATGTTAACATTTGATGATGATTGTAGTAATGTTGAATCAAAAAATAAAAAACAAATAAAAATGGATGTAGATTCGGATTCTAACTCTAGTTTATTGTGTAGTAAAATTGAGTCACCTGTATCAACTGTTAATATTTGTAAAAGTCAGAAAACATCATCGGTATCACAAAATAGTGATGATACAGTTATTACAATGTTTTCTAATGATTTAACTCAGAAGTTATCAGACAACGATAGCATTACTCATGAAAATGATGAAGATAATGGAATATTAAGTTTTTATGATAAAAGTGTCTATTTTGGTGAAGATTTAAATAATAGCAGTAATAGTGATGATTCACAATCTATTATTAATTTTGAACGATATTCTAGTAGTAGTGAAAATGATAATATGGATGAAACAGTTATTTATAATGAAGATGGTGGTGCAAAATCAAAAGAAAAATCTACTTTGAGTGATACAATATCACTTGAAAAATATTCTAATAGTAAAAATGATGATAAAGATATAAAAACTAATATAATTGAAAGTGAAAATTTTACAATTTTTGTTCCAGAATTAAAACCACCAACATTTGATGATGTTATTAAAAATATTTCAAAATATAATCTTCCAGAAGTTAAAGTACAGGAACCATTTTTTAGTAATCCAGAAGATGTAAAGAATGGTGTTGAAATAGGCGGTATAAAAATTAAATTAAATAGTAATTGTATCGATAATTTAGAAGAATATAAAGGATCATTTGATAACGATACTCATTTTAATACAGTTGATGACGATGATACTGTAATTGTTCCATTTAGAAAACCACCTTCATATAATGAAGCTAAAAAATGGTTAAAAGTTAAAAGTAATTTTGATAAAAAAAATATTTTGAAGACGTGTGTAGAAGAAAATATTTTAAAAGATATTAAATCACCTATTCCTAATAAAGATTCATCTGGTATTAACAGCCAGAATGTTGATTCAATATCCCCATCCACTACTGAAATAAGTAACATAATACTAACTGAACCAATAAATCTTCAGCATAGTACACCTATCAGACTAGATGATAAAAAAATTTTATCATTACCGATTATCAGTCCATCATGTACACCTGTTATTTCAAAAAATAAAATGAAAAATGTATTTAAGAAAAAGAGATTATCTAAAAATTTTAATTATTATTCATCTACAATGCCATTAATAAATGAAGAATCAGCTTCGAAAGATTCACAGGTATTTTGTTTTTTAATTTACAATTTAAAGTTGCTTTTATTAACATATTTGTATGTTGTGATACTCTGTGACATGAAAAACTATTCAGTCGATTAATGTATGTATATATATATATATATATATATATATATTTTTTTTTTTGTCTTCAGTCATTTGACTGGTTTGATGCAGTTCTCCAAGATTCCCTATCCAGTGCCAGTCGTTTCA
>JAAAKQ030200841.1:1656-11845 GCA_010016005.3 Zanna intricata
TCCTTATTCTCCTCTAATATTAATACTGATGAAAATATAAATCGGTCATAGAAGTTATCACTTTCAACGTATGGTCTTAAGCACAACCAATTTTTTCCGGCCTGAAGTTTTTGCATATATCTTAAACTCATATATCTTTCAGTTAAAAAAAATATCCTAAAATTTTAAATAAAAAATAACACAGTTAATTACTATTATCCAGTAATTTTTCACATCAAATCACTTTAAACAATTTTCTTGTGTTTATACTAGAGTTTTACATGAGTAGTAGTTTTTAAATGGATTAGAATATAATTTCAATAGATTTTAAACACTATATAATAAATAAGTTACAATTTTACTTATAACTATTTTAATAAATATTATTTACAATTATAATAATAATCACTTAAAATTTTGAAATACTGTTACGTATTTCAGCTACTTAGATGAACTGAGCATCAGTTAAGATAAATCAGTCTTACTCTAATTTGGAGTTTGATAAGTTTATAAGTTAACAATAAATATTCAGGACTTTTGAATAGATAGTTTTTTATATGAGATAAGCAAGTACAAATCCAATCCAAATAACAAAAAATGAAGAAAATAAGCACGTTTCATCTGTCCTTAAACATTAACTGTTCATCTGTATATCGAAAACATTAGCTTAATTTTGAATTGAAAAGTATCCTTTATTATTCTTTAAGTATACTTTAAATTAAAGCGTACTTCAATTCTTACAAAGTAGATGTATTACAAGTATTGTTTTTGTGGTGTACATTATTTTTTGTTTTTATTTTCAATATATTTAAATAAAATCAGAATAAGTTGTAACAGAAAAAGCTTAATAAAAATGCAATGACTTGCATGTAATTATACCCACGATTATAATCATATTTTGTCTCGCATATCGTGTACGTACAATCGATTCTTAGTAAGGAAACACAAGAAAATTGCATTACAAAATGCATATGAAGAGAGATCTCCAGCGAACACCTTAAATGACGCATGTATATATATTTATATGTGTGTGTGTGTATATATATAAACTAGGTATCCTTAAAAAATCTCTATATAAATAAACACATCTGCATTAAGTACGATCACAAAAATTCAACGTATCACAATATTCTAACGAAAAAACTAAAAATAATCCAAAAACATTATTAGAACAAATTGTTAAAAAAATAGATAGAAATTAACGAAATAGAATCATAACCTGTTCAAAACAAAAATTGAAGGATACTGGGCTGCTTACTACGGCTTAATAAAAACGTTAATCACATGCCTGATATGGAACCAATTCAAGTGTACAGATACCTAAATCCAGAATGTATTGGTGTTTCAATTGCAGGACATCTTCGCTGGTGTTTAGGAGGTAACTGGTAAATGTTTACGTGACCCTATCTTCTGTCTTTAACATAAACAAAACCGTTTGATCTCGTTACGAATATAATCCAAGATAATCGTGAATTTCCTCATTCCGAGCGAACCACGGTATCTCTGCAATGATACGCCGACTTCTGAAAAATTTTCGTAATCTCAATGTTACTTTTTCATGTCGTGCCTTATGCCATATGCCAGCTGTATGTCATATATAGAAATCGGTTTTATAATTACCTCATATGCTAAAAGTTTATTGACAATGGCAGGTGCGAGTTCCTACTTAAGAACCAATAAAGCCTCTTGTACTAAGTTTTAAGATGCATTCTCTCCTCTTTTTTTTTGTTGGTATTTAAAGTATTAAACTTCGATCAAGCTGGAGCTCAAAGTATCAAATCTAGTCAGGGTGCATGATGACCCAGATGACTTAGGAGCAGTCACCCACGACAATGCAACTGTAATATGAATTTGTTTATTCGGATTTACCTTTTATACTCCATTTTGCCACTCCCAGACCATGGTTAATACTGATTGCTCCTTTTTTGTAGATAAATGCGTATGTTCTTATCGACCAGGATCGCTGCATAATCAAAAAACAAGACGACGGTAATATCGTAAGAAACTGAAAGATCCGCATTAAAAGCCGTGTACCGGATAAGTTCTAAGACAGAGCTTAAGGAACCCCTGATTTGATATAAAAGCATCCAGATGCAATTGGATCTGTTACAAATCCAATTGTTACAATTGGCCCAGGAGAAGAACTCATCTAGCTATTTCTACAAGATCAGATGTAACAGTTGAGAAATGCTGAGTTTCAACTTAAAGTGCAGATCAGGCAGCCAGACCTTATCAAAAGTCTGATGAACATCTGATCTTGTAAAAGGCCGCCTTCTTTCTCCTTTCTTACAGTAGAATCTTCTTTTTTACAGGTACTGTGTGATGACATTAACAGCTCTGTGTGATTGTTCAACTGTAAAATGTCTTAATCTAAATTGATGATACGGATTAACTTTCTTCTGTTCCAACTTGGGCTATAGCCTTAGAAGAAATAGTTTCTTAAATAACTTTGACAGAATCGTCAGGAGGATACCAATGAAGAAGTCTGTAATGCACTTGAATGCCTTCAACGGGTGCATAAATAACGTCTTTTGAATTACTAGGATAAAACTTGGAGCTTTCCTTGAGCGTTCCTATTGATTGTTTGATTATCCGTAGCACATCCGTAGTTAAGGTGAGCTTTTTTGGAAGCTTAAAGGCTTCGGGCTGTCCAAGAAGTCAACTGTTTCCTTATTATCAGGACTTCCTCCATCGTGTTCTTGCTATTATGTAAAGCATAATTGTCTGTTGTTCCGGGTCCATGATCCATAACAATGTAGGAACTGTTCATTCAATTCTTATGTTATTAATTAGTTTATTCCTTAATTATATTCTACGCCATTCATCTATATTAGATTGAAACTTGACTTAGCAACTTATCTTAGTATAAAGAAAATTATAACTTCCTTAAACAAATGAAATAACTTCCTTTCAACAAAATTTTAACGTATGTCAACATTTTTGGCTACTATTTAAATTTGTATTGGTATTTTTATATTAAATTACGTTAAAAGTAGAAGAAAAATAAAATATAATAGAGAAACAAGAAAAATAAATAACGAAATCACAATTTTTTAAAGTGTAATCTCTAAAAATTTAAATATTTACAAATAATATTAATTCTTAGAAATAAAAATAATAATTATTTTGTAAAAATAATAGAATTAATGTTTTGTTCATTTGCTTGAACAAAACTGATGTTAAGATGTATGGACTTACGTTTTCGTCGAACAATATTGTTGTAATCAACACCATGTAACAGCAGGAAGAAAATAATGTTAAACTTTCTAAAGAAAGATTTCATTTAAATTGCGATTTTCTGTTTCTAAGATAAGTTACTTTTCTTGTTTCAGATGGTGATATGCGTCACGTGATAACACTGCACAGAGACCTATTGAAGTTTTATTGAAAGTATTATCTTAAAAAAAAATTTTTCTTCAAATAAAAAAACTTATTCTACTCAAGGAGATACAACTTTATTTAGAAAAAAAATTAATCCATCATAAAACCATAATATCCGATTTATCTGTGGTTTGAATATGAGGATTAAAGTATTACAGAGAAAATCAATTGGTTTTGTAAGATTAAAAAATTATATTTATTCTTTATAGCAAATTCATGAAGACAGTGTAAAAAAAATGACCTATAGTAAGTATATTATGTTGAGTAATACGTAAACAACTTACAAAACATTAATTTGGACTAATTTTTTATTTGTGAAAAATTTCTAAAGTTACAAATATCTGAATGCCATTTTCAATTTAAATCGGTTTCTTTTGTAGAGCTGTAATGTACACAATTATAAGTAAATAAGTTATTTCCTGGATGTTGTTGCATAAATTGATAAGCTGTTTAACTGCACAATGATATACGTTTTATTATATGAGAGCTATCTTAACTTGTTTACCACTAAAACTATCATTGGGTATACAGTAATGAAAACAAGCTTTTTAAAAAAAAAATCTATTTATTCATACAGGAAATAAAAAATAATTAATATTATCCTTAGATATTCCTTTGATTATTAATCGTAATATCAGATAGCAATGCTGGATATAATTAAATGGAAGTGCCAATTACATATAAAAGAAACCGTATTTTCTCTTTTTTCATGTTAAAAGTGTGATGTTAAACCGGTGTAATTTATTTATAGTTAATTAAAATAAATGTATTATATATTAAAATAAACAGTGAAATATATGTGTACAGATGGTTTTCGTGTTATTTAAATTATCAATGTAATTTGGTGTCGGATACGTCTTTTTGAGAACTATAAGGAAATTTTCGTTTACTCTGATTTTTTGTAGTTATAACTCAGGCTTAATGCATTAAAAAGTGGCTTCTATATTTTTTGAAAATCTTGCTTTTTTGGGAGATTGGAAAGTAACAAGGAGGATGACGAGGAGAGATTAGTAACCAGGGAAATCGTATGGAGTCAACAACATCGTTCAACGAAACCATCATCAACCTTAATTCAACATCTAATAACATAACGGATTTCTTACCGTCAACTCAAGTGACACCCGCTCCAACAGAGTATTGGTTTCCGGGTCTGGATTCGCCTTATAGCCCCGTAGAGGCGGTAATAATTGGGTTTGTCTTAGTGTGTGTAATTGTTGTTACAATTATAGGGAACATTTTGGTTTGCGTAGCTGTTTGTCTGGTAAGAAAACTACGGAGGCCTTGTAACTATCTTTTAGTATCGCTTGCCGTATCCGATCTGTGTGTTGCTATCCTCGTTATGCCGATGGCATTGTTGTACGAAGTACTTGGACGATGGAATTTTGGTCCTATCGTTTGTGATGTTTGGGTCTCCTTCGATGTTCTGTCATGTACTGCATCGATTTTGAATTTGTGTATGATCAGTGTCGATCGTTATTATGCGATAACTAAACCCCTTGAGTACGGTGTGAAACGAACTCCACGCAGAATGATCGCGTGTGTTTCGTTAGTGTGGTTAGGAGCAGCGTGCATTAGTCTACCGCCCCTTCTGATTTTGGGAAATAAACACGGGGATAGTGAAAATAACCAACAATGCCTCGTCTGTCAAGACTTTGGATACCAAATATACGCTACTCTAGGGTCGTTTTATATTCCTCTTGCCGTTATGATGTTTGTGTACTATAAAATATTCAGAGCCGCAAGGAGAATCGTTTTGGAAGAAAGACGAGCTCAGTCTCATCTTGAAACGACGCACTGTTATCTGGAAATCAATGTAAAGAATGGAAACGGTCCTCCGGAAGCAAAGTTGGCTGCTAATCTTTCAACAGGAAGTTCACCAGCCGTCTCCACTCCAGCTATCACTGGAAAAGCAACACATCATCGTACTAGTACCACCAGCACAAATACAACGGTAAGTTTTGATTCTATATATTCCAAACTTTATTTATAAATGTCATTATATATATATATTTTTTTTTTTTAATACCTAGTTTTTTAATAAAATTATTAAAAACCATTAATTTATTTACTCTTACATTTTTTTCTTTCTTATATCGTTTTTGAAAATTTTCTAAAGGAAAATGATAAAAATATGTTTCCCTAACGTTCAAGAAATTCGTAAATGTTTAAGTAAATTTATCGAAATTTGTTTTTAACCTTCAGAAAAAAAATCGTTTCTCATTCTTGAGAAATTATTCATGTTTTTTTTTTTTTGTAAAAGCTTTTATGGCTATATTGAGCAGCATGATGTTTAATATAGAATGAATGTAAATCTATTTTCTATCAATTCAAAACCTATTGATAGATTATTAAATACAGTTTTAATTTAAAATTGAAGGTTATTGATTAAGGACTAATAGATTGTAGTAATAAGCATTTATTTATATTTATAAAGTAAAGATATTTTCAACAAATTAGCTGAATATATTACGTAACGGTAGACTGTTATTACAGAAAAAGTTATTTTTTGCCTAAAATCTATTGATATTAAATGAAATTTCTTCTCTTATACATAGATGTTTGAGGTATCATTTAGAAAAAATATATATTTTTTTTATTCAATTGAATTTTTATATACTCCTTTCAAAATAATAAAATCGAAAAAATTATTACTAAACAAACTGTAATTTGACTATGAAAGAAATTTAAGTTTTAATATTTTATTTTTCGTTAATCAAAGTAGTATTTTTGGATTAAAGTGCTAACAAATAATTCCATGACGTTATTTCCTATCTATATAACAAGAAGATATTCTGTTTAACATCAGAATAGAAGGTAGTTCTAATTGTATGATAATTTTATTTTGTAATTAATAGAAATTAATTTTTTTCAAGAAATACAAAAATAAAATATTGGCTTAATACGTAGTTCTACATTCATACGTAACGGTAGGCTATTGTTACAAAAGCTGTTTTTCGCCGAAAACCTACTGAAATTAAATCAGTCAAAGTCTATATTAATACATAGTTAATACATTCGTATATCTATGGCCTGCACTCACATTTCCCCGAAACCATATTGTTTTCTATTTAAAGAAGCTAACAAAATTTGATAAGTTACGATGTATTAAATTTTTTTTAAAAAGATTGTTTATTCTACTTATAAGTTAATAAACTCTAATGGGATATTTATGAGGGTGAATGTGTACTTACCCTCGCTCTTTTGTGTACATAAACGATCTGAAAGAATATTTAATATAATGGCTATATGGAATAATTCTAGAAATTCATTTTTTATTCGAGTTTGTAACGTTTTATCTGATTACAAAACAATGATATTCTAAAGAAAATGTTCTTCATACTTTTCATATAATGTAAAAGTTTCTAAATTATAATAATTTAAAATTATTTAATAAATCATAATTTACACCACATACTACAACACAAGTAAACAATTTACCAGAATACATTCGGAGTAAAATGGAATGAGAAATGAGAATCTTTTAATATTTATGTGCAAAGGGAACATCAGTAAATATTGCAAAATGAAAAGGCTTAGCAAAAGCACAGAGGAACCCAGCAAAATTATTATTTAATATCTATGGGACAGATTCTACACCACACAAGGTTAAAAAATACATGGATATTTTATTTGCTTACAGTTATTTTTAAATTAATTTACCTAGAATTTAGAAATTATAATTATAATAGAAATTATAATTCTCTATTGTAGTTGACATAATTTATAATTATTATTTATTTAAAGGGTGCACTGGTGGTTCATAACAAATTTCCTACATAAAAATTTGCTAAGTTAGTTAAATTATTTGATAAATCTTTATTACTTCCTGTTTTAAAGAGAAGGTTCATAAACATAATTGATACATTTTACTGTAAGTTTTTAAAGAGGATATTTTTTTTAACTTAAATAATGAAACTGAAACATCTTGGTAAGAATTGGATTAGGCTTTGTTTAAAATTAACATAAAAGTTTTTATAAAAAAAGAAAGTAATATGAGTTAAAAGTGAATTACTGTAATTACTCAAACAAACAACCTTTTTAATTATATTTTTATAAAAGGGAAAAAATATTTTATTTTTATCATCTAATTATAATACGATTTTAATGAAAATAATAAAATTAATTAATAAAATAACATAGTAAAATTTCTTTTTAAATCCACACATATAATTTGATTTTAGAAATCTGCTAGGTTAGTTGACAAAAAAGTATACGTCTATATGCACAAAAGGCTGCTGCAGAAGGTTTAAAAAAATTTTTATTTATTCAGCTTTATCTTTCCATTAAAAATAGATTAAAAAAATACATGATACGAATAAAATATTACATGTGTATCTGTATATATCCAAATTTATGGTAGGAATAGAATATCATCTTCAGTAAAGAATTTGAAAAGTACAATAAATAAATTGCTCTAATTATCTATAATTACTTTTTAATTTCAGTTTTTATTGTAATATTCTTTGTCAAATATCTTTATTAATGTTATCTGTAAAATAAACATCAGCCTTATTTACACTAAAAATAATTTGAAAAATAACAAAGATTAATTTTTTGTTAAGAAATATAACTTTTGTATAAATATAAAAAAATATTTTTAAATATACTACTGGATTTACTCTCGTAATTAACATACCTTAATTTCTAAACAATATTTTTAAAACATTTTCAAAACTAAAATATTCAGTTAAAGAAATATATCATTTTCTCTTTGATTGTCACATTATAGTTTCATTATAAACGTATTTAAAATAGAATCCTTCCATAAATCACGGACAACAATTTCTTTTTACAGTCGTTCACCAAAAAGATTAAAATATAACATTAATAATAGGCATCACCTCTCAAGTCACAAACGAAGAAATTATTTATTAAGAAAATAAATATAACAGATAATAAAGGTAACAAATAATTAAGTCAAATAAAGGAAATATTTACCAAGAAAATTTGGTTTCACTATTAGGTATATACGCCTAAAAATTCAAATAATTTCAATGATTTTCTTATTTCACTTGAACAATGTCAAATAAAGATAAGTAATAAATAATAATAGCATTGATTCTAAATTTTTAAACTATATTTAATATAATAACCAGAATATAATCATGGGTCATACAATTCAATGATCATCCGTACCATCAATGATCAACGAAGTTCCAGTACATGCTGCCTCGTCAATCGTCTTACTTCCTCAACATTGTCAAGCAAATTCAGCGCCAGATGATTCATACGCTTCTCAAACTTTAATAATATGTAGTCCGTTCATTAAAAATTTTTGGCGGTTTTTTCTTCCATGTGTGATTTTGTTCAAGGTGCAACGCTTAAATATTTAGGTTATAAATAATTGTTTCTTAAGGCTAGCAATTCTTGAGCTATTAGAGTGAAAATAAAAATATATATATATATATAAATTATATATATTTATATTTTATTCAAATTCAAAAATTATATATATATATATATAATTTTTTTTTTCACATACAATTCCATATTTTACTTTTAATAATAATAATAATAATAACAGAAAGAAAATTTAATAAAATAATTTCAGCAATACAACATCAAATTGTAACTTTTATGAAAATTTATATAACCTCTGTTAATAAAACCTTGTTGATGGTTTCCATGATAATAACATTTTATAAAATGATAAAGATGTTCTGAAATACCCTAAAAGCAACTTAAAATAGTAATAAAAGTTTTTAAATTTTGTAATTCTAAACCAGTAATTTCTTTTAACAATTTCTTCAATATTTAAATTAGGATAATAACTTTCCTCCATTTCTAGTAACCATAAAAATAACAAAACATTTTGCATTTTCTAAAGTTTCTTGATTCGTTTATATTATTGGTAACAAAATTTTACAAAATCGGTGTTACGTTCTTGTTTGTATCAAATATTATATTTTATATTACATTCTTATGTTACCTTCTTGTACGTATCAAATATTATATGATATATTTTGTTTTTATGTTACGTTCTATGCGTTGAGAACGTTGAAGGTAGACACCGACATGGTCGGTTCATTCTTGATATTCGATTCGAGTCATATTCAGTTACAGTAGAAAGACCGGGCAAGAGCCTGCACAATTCCAGACGCTCGACCAGTTGCTTATAGTATTTCAGAAAAGTTAGTTGCAACATACCCCTCGTAAGTAAAACACTCATAAGTCATTTATGTCATCATACAAGTTCATTATTCATAAAGTTAATTACAATACAAGAAAATTCAATCAAAATCAATCAATCAAATCATTTTATTCTTTCAACCATTACAATAAACAGTACATATTTTTATATGAATATAGAATTTTTATATAAAAATACATATTTTTATATAAATTCAATTAAATCTGGTTGAGTTTTTGATGGCATATTAACTAAACATTATTACCAGAAAGGGTTTATAAAATATAAACCTATATAACATGAATGGTGAATGAAGTAAATAGAAAGAAATTATGCAAGAATTAATAGTAAAAAAATTGGTACATTATCAAAACTGTTTTAAAAACGTGTTACATATACACGTGCATGAAATTACCAGAAATTTGGTTGATTATGCAAGGCATAGTTGTAGTTAGACTGAAAGCTCAAAAGTACTGGTAGCATATACAAGACTAATGGTAATTCAATCAAATCAAATCATTTTTATTCTTTCAACCATTACAATAAACAGTGCATAACATTTTTGTACAAACAGTGACCTTATTAAGTACTTAATATACATATTATTATAAGAAATATAAAATAAAAAGTTAAACAAAAATAAATAATAAACAATAAATATATAATAAAAATATTAAATTTAGATATGTATATTAATAA
>JAAAKQ030200874.1:0-11845 GCA_010016005.3 Zanna intricata
TTTTTATAACAATTGTTTAAAAGTTGGTTATTGTATTAACCAATACAAATATGTATTTCATTAAGCTTAGTATATCCGTCGACAGACTTCTGAGGTCTGAGGGATAGTTATGCAAATTAAATTAAAAAATAAATAAATAAAATAAAAAATAAACATTGGTCGTTGTAAAATGTTTAAATTTGTCTTGTGACTGTTCAATAAATATAGTACGTATATTAAGAATTATTAGTTTAACTACACACGCATTAAAAATCTTAATCAGAATTCTGTACAGAAGAATTAAGAGGAGAGTGGAAGAAGTGTTAGAAGAAAACCAATTTGGTTTCAGGAAAAATATAGGAACAAGAGAAGAGATTTTAGCATTCAGATTAAAAAATAGAAGGAAAATTAAAGAAAAACAAACCAATATATATGGCATTTATAGACTTAGAAAAGGCATTTGATAACGTAGACTGGAATAAAATTTTCAGCATTTTAAAAGATTAAGGGTTCAAGTATAGGTTTATTAGTGAATCACATATTTTAGAAACCATTTTTTTAGGCATTGTGTCGTTAATCATGTAACATACAGTACCAGTCACACTCTATTACGCTCTCTTATATTTGTAATCAATTTAAACAAAGTTATATCGGTATATGAAAATTATTGAATGACTAACTCGTTAAATCATTCGCTACTTACGAGAAAATTTCATAAGTAGTATGTGAAGAGCGAAATCTACGCCTGCTAATCTGAAGAACTGAGACTGTAACAACTAAATGTCATGCAATATTGTAAGAAGAACAAGAGTATTGTAAAGAGAGCTTGACAGCCTACCATCTTCTCACAGAAAGGTACGAGTACACAGACTGAACACAGATCTAAAAAAGATGATTTCATAGAACAATAATTTTTTATCCTACAATTGTTTCATTAATTTTCTTATTTTTAAAGAGTGACGTATAATGTTAAAAAAAAATATCTCGATAAAAAATTACATAATTTTTTATTAGATGTGGTGTTTGATGTTCACTCACGCTATGTTTTTAGGTAATATTTATTAATACCAACTAATTATAATATTTCAAATCTTACTGGTAACCCCATATAGATCGCTAGTACATTACTATTTTTCCTGTATATTTAGGAAAAATGTAATAGGAAAAATAATACCACTTCTAAATCTGACCTGTTGGGATTGTTTAATGAATTAATATAAATATATTTCTTCTTTGTATAATTTATTTTTTAAATTTAACTTTTTAAAAATATGATTCATCCCTTATCATTAACTTTACATTTTTTTGCTCCATTTCCTTCTATAATTCCTTAATAACCAGGAAGGTATGATTTTCGGTAAGAATTTAATCATTATATCTTAGTATTTGCTAAGAAAATGTAAATTTGTTATCTTGAATCGTTAAAAATGAACGGTTAAAGGAAGTATTATATTAAAAATGAAATTTGTTTAAATTTTAGTTTAGTTATCTTTTTTTCTTGGTAAATGCTTTTTTTTATGTAAATATAATTCTTGAAAAAAAGAAAACAACTTAAAACGATATCTACAAATTCCGTTCGTTAAGAGGCTGCCATTGGTCTTTATCCATGATCTGGCAGTGAGCCAAACAATTTCGATATTACATCTTAAATAACAGCTATTGCTACTCTAGCTTTAGTTTTTATTTAAATGTTTTTGTTGTTGTTGCAAGAATCTGAACAGTTTTTGCAGTTTATAAAATGATAGATCATCAGTTCAGTAAAAATATATGTTTTTAATTTTTGTTAATGTTAATTTAAAATACCGTAGCTTACTTTTATTTTTTTACAATGAAATATTCCCTTGGGTATTGCTGGTAAATTATAGTGAATAGAAATAGTATAATTTTTATTTTTATTACTATTTATTTCTTTCAGTTTCCTTTAATATGGGGATCATAATATATAATAATATGTCCGAATATGAAACTTTTTCATCTAACAGTATAGTAGGCACCAAAAAGAATTGCAGTTTTTGAGGATAATACCATTATTAGTCACTGTTTAAGCAGAATTATGTTAAAAAACTGAATAACAATATTTTGGTTAACTTTGGAGCATTGCTACCTTTGTTTCAGTAACGAAAATAAATAACTTTATTCCTAAATTTCCCTCTAACTTCAGCTCAGATTCACTTAGTGTAACAAAAAAATTGTATGGAAACATCAATTAATAAAATACGTTTAATTGTATTTTATCTAGCTTTATTACATGAAATCTAGTCATAATTTTTCAATCATTAGTAATAGAAATGATTTGAAACGTAATATTATTAGCTTTCATTTATAAAAGATATGATTTGTTTTTTCATGACTTTTCAAAGGAAAGTACCGTATTACTTTCTAACATATGGTGGAAAGTGGGGGAGTAAAAATGAGGTATCTTTAATAAAAAATAAAACATGGCTCGTAAATTTCCAAAACTATTAGATCAATTTAATTAAAATCTAGAAATGCTATTGTAGTGTATCTAAAGTTTAAGTTAAAAATTTGATTAAGAATGGTTGAGTCGATCTTAAATTATTTGTAAAATATTAGATTAGAACGAGTTTATAATTTCTCAAAAGGAAAATAAAGTAATAATTCAATCTATTTATTTTATGTCAAATTCAAATAGTAATGTTGCCTGAATATTTTGACCACTTATTTAAAATAAGAATAATGCCTTGAAAATAGTTAATCCTAGTATTAGATATAGAACACCTTTCGCAGTACTGCGCAAGATTGTTTTTTTATTTTTATAACTTATTAAAAGATATACAATCTCAGATTAAGAAAGAGAAACTAAACTCGAATGAACTGTCATCTACGTCTAACCAATTTTTTGCTTATATTTTTGTTGATTTATTTCATTATATCGTTCATTACCTCCAGTTCCTCATTTTCAGAAGTAACCGATATCGCGCTTCCAGTTACATATAACAAGCGTTATCAGAAATGAAGAATACATCTACTGTAATGATTAAAATGAGTAATGTTTTTATTCAATTAATAACTCTACCTATGACTAAACTTATGATATGTAACATAAACTTACCGAATAAGAAGTGGAGTACAAAGAGAAACAAAATTGATAATGCCATGCCATCTTTCGCTTACCTGAAACATATTTATTGTAAGATTTCAACAAACTTTTGAAATATAATATTATTAAAATATTAAAGATATTATACAATATAACAGTCCTAAAAATATAACATATCTGTCCCTTTTATTTTAACTTTAAAATAAAACAGTCATTTTTTAGGGATTTAGACTCGAGTCCTTGCATGATTCGTTAAATTTCGTTAAATTTAATGAAGCCGAATTTTTAAGTAAACATCTTACCTTAGTAAAATCTATTCCATGTTTTCGATAAACATTATATAACACAGCTAGATTAACATAAAAACAGAGGAGAATGATAGTTTTGAAGTAAATTTAATACCACTCTCCGTAATGATTTTTAAAAGGAAAACAATATCTTGAATATCAATAAAAAACAGTTTCTGTGATTGTAATGTTATTCTAGCTGTAAAGAGAAATAGACTAAATAATCTCTTTCTTTTATATTTTATGAAATTATAAATTCATTACTTTGAAAAAACCTAAGAAAATATACATTTTACGTTTAATTAATTAATTTTTACTTTGTCATTAAAATTTACTTGATCTTAAAATCACTTTTCAGAAAATAATGTAAATTATTTTCTGAAAAATAAATTATTTTTAATTAATAACAATAACTACACAAATTAAATTATAATCGTAGATATATTGATTATATACCAGAACATGACAGAAACCGGAATTTCTATTATATATATTCCTTTAAACACTTTACTTCTGACCAAAACTCCAGAAAGTTCCATTTTTATTAGTAGGAAATATTTTCAACCCTTATTTTAAATCAGTAATGTAAATATCCGGCAACATGCCATTGTAATATTATATACTATAATATTTTTTATATATATATATATATATTGTCAATATATATATATATATATACACACTGGATTTAAATTTGTATCTAGCGGCATGAATCTAATAACATCACAAGATATCTATTAGATATAGGTTCAGATCAATAATAGAGTTTTTATAAAAGAAAAAAAAGGGAATTGTATAATTTCGTATTGTTCCTAATATTACTATGTATATAATAAATTAAAATTCCAACATATCAATTTATAAATGGTCAGATTAATTGTTCTTTTCTAAAACATGGTTTCTTACCGGATAGTATTAAAATATTTTTAGATAATCCATTAGTATTGACACAGCGACAATACTGATTGCTTTTATAGGGATCTGCAGAGGATCAAATCGACTGAATTTTGTGTCTGTTGATTTATTCCCTCTTGATTATATATTAAATGTACAGCTATCATTTTTAAAGTACAGTAATGCAAATCTTAACTTAAAAATCTCAAAACAAAGTACCAGAAAGTCTTGAAATAATGACTAGCTTTTTTCCACAAAAAACTATGTAATACGTTCTTTATAACAGTTTTTTTAACGATCAAAGGACTTTCATAATAACAAAGATACTAAATATAAAAAAAGTTGGATAAATTTTATTAACACCTATTAAATTAAAATATTATATTAAAATATACATATAAATTAATGTGCATATCAGTTTTACAAATATTTTAAGTAAAATTTGTTCAACGTATGTGAAAAATTTCTCGCTTTTAGTTTATTACATAATCCGAAAATTCATTTATAATTGAATTAATGAATTAAAGAAAAAAAGGTTATGAACGAATTAAATATGAAAAAACATTAATGGAATTAAGTATTAGAAATAGTAAATCAATTTTTTCTTAGGTCGTAATAGCAATGTAAATAATAATAATTTATCGTAAAGATCCCACAGGATTAAAAAAATGAAGATATTTTAATTCAGCATTTATTGTTTTAAGAAAATTAAAGTTATTAAAGCCTGTTACGGAGGGTAAA
Organism: Zanna intricata; assembly: GCA_010016005.3. Taxonomy (NCBI): domain Eukaryota; kingdom Metazoa; phylum Arthropoda; class Insecta; order Hemiptera; family Fulgoridae; genus Zanna; species Zanna intricata. The sequence goes on from JAAAKQ030200874.1 coordinate 4,963, forward strand.
CTTGTTTATCTTATTATTTTCACCTCAAGATTAATTAAATCTTTTATTTAATTATATTTTTTACTTTAGAAAATCTTAAAGCTATGTAATTAAGAATGGAATATAAAAAAAAGCAATTCCACTTCACAGTCTTTAGTAAACAATATAGTGTTCTATTCAATTTGCTGAAACAATGGAATCAAAACCAGTATTGTCATTAATTTAATATTTTCAGAATTATATTTCAACTAATTAAATGTTTTACTTTCTTATAACAGATTAATAACTTCTTTTTTTTATTATTAAATCCAATATAACAGAAACAGGAATTTTGACACTGACAAAAAGTTTTGTTAATTCAGGCAAGTACCATGGCACTACCATGTAAGTTTACATGAGAAAAATTGTTTATTGAAGGAAAGTTAAATTACAATATAAATATTTTACTTTTTTACCTACATACGATGGTTCTATAGTTATTGAAATTGGTATAATAAATTTAACTTTTCAATAACGTTTATAAATACAATATTTCTATTTATTATTTAAAAATGTTCATAGGAACCAACTACAAAAAATATTTTAACTATGTTATTCTTAAATTAATATGAATTTGATGCTAGCCATGCGAATGCAACGTGTGATATTCCCATCGGTGTTCTACTATTCCTAAAAAAACAAGAAAACTAAAAACAAAACATAGTCTCAAATGCAAAAAATCTTTTTTCATTCAATGATTGAGATGAAATTTTTACACTCTTTGTGTTTCAAATTAAAATAAAATATGTTGGCCAAACTGTTATAAGTAATCATTTTATAAAAAGGTATATTATTTTTTCTATTCAGTTTAATTTCAGTACCAATTTTCATCAGATATTTTACTTTCCAATAATAGGTAATTTACTGTTTAATTAAACCATCTTCAAACTAATTATAAAGTTAATAGTATTTTCCAACTTTCCGAAAGTTGTAGCAACCCAAGACCTTCTAAACTAAGTCTCATGTAAGACACAATAACAAAAATAAGGAACTGAAATCCACTACATATCCCTAAGGTAAATAGTTGAGTTCAATACACAAATAAAAAAAATAAGTAACCGTAATCCACTACCTACCAAAAAGGTAAAAAGTTTAATTCAACACGCAGTAACAAAGAATACGAGAACAACGAACACAAACCATGAATAAAAAACAACAAAAACAGAAACAGAAAGCGGGAACGCCCAAGCGCAATACCCCCTCAGCAACCCTTTCTTTCGCCAAGTAATTTATGAATTTCTCCACTATGACGCATTTGGCTCAGTTCTGCCGATTAACACGGAGATTTAACACCGACCCGATAATATCAAGCCGACAAATAATCTCTGTGCGCATCAACTGGTACTTGGAGAACATTGACCACACGTTGAACACAAAGAGGCAATATAAAGCCTTCTTTACAAGATAAACGTGAGGTGTTTCTTAAATAGCATTTTTTCATCTACAAACTCCCCGAGGTACTTTTGAACCTGAACATATTTTTCACTGGCCTGCCATCAAACAAGGACCACCGACTCACTGCCAAAGGGCCTTTGAGGATCATCATCGTGGTCTCGCTCCGAGCTGGAGGTCATTTTATGCTGATGACCCCACAGCTTGAGTACCCTGCAACCCTGAGGGGCTCGGAGTTCTACCTCCCTCCACGAGTATCCTTTGATTAACAGGATCTCATCGTCAGCAGGAACCCATTATCAGTATAAGTCACTGTACTACAGCTGCTGGCAACCTCAGCCGCAGATCTTATATCCTCTGCTGATAGGATCATTGCCTTATGGTGAAAAATTACTTGTCCTCTAACCCAACTAATATTAGAAGACGAATCAGGATATAGGTTGGCCACTAAATTTCGAAATGAGAAACAAATTATCCTAATTTTGACGCAGAATCCTCTTTTCGTTGACGTCGTTTGATTACTCAAAGTGAATCTAACGATTTTAACTTGTAGAAGAAAAAATCCAAAGTTTCCAGGCTGAAAGTCTGAAGTCCTCTCCATACCGATAATAAAGTGTATTTGTGCTATCAATATAATGTGTAACAATATTTGTGCTGTCATTAATGCACTTCATTATAAATATAATTCTTCAAAATGGAGACCTCTTTGATTCTTCGAAAACTACTTTTAAGCGAAGCCACGCTTTCACACATTGGAAAAAAATTTCCTTTCGCTTAGTTAGCACACGTAGCTAACTGGAACTTGTTACCTAAAAGATTTTTCAACCTTACCAACTCAAATTCCATTTTTATTTTTTTAATTATTGAAGCATTCATCATAATTAGACGTTTATTAGCTTCTTCGTTAGCTAAAATTTCAGCAATTTCATTTGGAATATAAAAAGTTAATTTTCATATCGAATGCAAGTTATGCGAGTAAAGTTTATACGGCCACAAATAGCCTTCACTTTCTTCCAAACTTTTGATGCAAAAGTGTTTCTTTCTACTAATAGATAACAGAGTGACAGGTATTTTTTCCATGTTGTTTTTTTTTTTGGAATCTGTTATAGGTTTCTTGGTTTAAACCCTCTGTTGTTTTTAAAGTCTATGAAATTTTCCGATTTTTTGACGTTTTTGGAAAACGATTTTCATCATTCCACCATGGAAGGCTTCTTAAGTTTCCCGGATATTCTTGAATTATATTTTGACGCCAATTCAAATAAAAAATTTGTTAAAGCATCGAAATTATTTTCAATAATTGTAGTTGTTTTGGGGAGTATCATATCAGCAGTGGAGTTCGTCCAGTCTTCGTCATTAAACAACCATCTTTTGCAGGTGGGATATACGAATAACTTTACTGTAGCACCAGCTGTAATTTACACCAAAAAACGGTCACTTCCCTGAATGTCTTATAAAATTTTAAAAGAATATTTCGGTGCAATCGAAATACTCTTGTAAAAGTTAAATCTATACAGAACGGTGATTAGTCTCTGAGCCATCATTTAAAATAATAATGAACAGAATTTAAATGGAAATTTTTTGCATACATACACAAACAGGAAACACATTGGTGTTACATATCCAATTTATTCTTTGTGTTTCTTGCATACATACACAAATTGGGTTTACTTTATGTACCAAGAGTTGGAAATCAAGATTGTTTGAAAGATATTCATTGATGCCCCATCGGATTGTTTTTATTAGATATCTCTAATTTTGCGATTTGTATTTTGGTCTTCCCTTGTTTCTTTTCTTCTGCATTCTTCGAAAAACTTCGTTCTTTAAAAGTACGTCAAAGTCCATGTAGCTAACAGCCTCAAGTTGGAAATCAATGAAGCGGCAGATGATGACGAATATGGCTTGACTTTGGTTTAGGTGTCGAATCAGAGGTGAGAACAAAAGATACATTCACGACATGAATCGCACCAGCCACCGCCTCAGCCAGAGCGGAAAGAGGCTCTTTGTATGGTTTTAGGTGGTTTCTATGGTTTTCATGAAACTACCTAAAACAACTTGGTTTAAAAACTCCTTAGGGAATTCCGATTCTTTAAAATATTCATATGTCAAACTTTTTAATTTTTATATATCTTTTTAAGTACCCGCAGGGGAATCGACACAACCATTATTTATTTTATCCGTCGCCCCAGGGTACTGCAGCATTAACGTCCCAAGGACGCCTCCCCGTGGATTCTCCCCATCACTGGAGTAATTCGACCCCCTGTTGAGGAAAGCGGATAAAACCTTCCGAGGGGAGGCTATCCGACCCGACCCCATCCTAACGCACCTCAGGGATGCATTTTGTATTCTCTTTGCACCGCGCCCTAAAACTACCCTTGAGGGTCCCCTATGAAATCCTTCAACGCGCCACGACTTCCCCGCACTTGCTATCGGCGAGCCCAAACAAGTCTCCCTGTTCCTAAGTGAGTCTCGTTCACTTAATTTTTAAAAAATTTATTTATTTAATAATTTTTTTTTTTTAATAACTTGTCTTCATATGTATGGCTCCTCTTCGACTTTTACTCGTAGGATAACATTAATGAAATTAGCCACCTCTGCCCAATTTCCTCATCCCAGCATTGCCCAGCATATACCCAATTACCGAATCAGGGATAATGGCCACAGAAAGCCTCCTCCTTTCATCACATTACCGGTCACAGTTAAGCACAGTGTATCGTCACCGGCGCAGTACGTGCTTGTCGCCGAAAGCCTACGGCTAAACCGGTGCATGTACCCGCTGAAATCAGCGTGACCGATAAAAAACTGGGCGAGGTGGTAGTTGAAATCACCGTGTCTCCGCCTCACCCAGCTTCGCAACTCAGGAATAAGGCGCTACGTCTACCAACCTTTGGTACTGACTTCCCAGCGCGACTGCCAGGTGGCCATAATTGCATTCCTCGCCTCCTCCTTAAGAACCTATCAAAATCTCAGCGACAAGCTCCTCCGCCAGCAGGTTTATGGGAGGAGTAGCCGGAAATCGCGTCATATGAGACTGTCCTAAATGCGCACCAAGTATTCAGCAGCAGCCTTCAATGAATCAATTTCACCCTTTTTCTTTATGTCTGAAATCCAAAACCTGTATTTCAAGCCGGAGATGCATATAGAATTAACAAGGTGATGTGGTCGCAATGACTTTTCTCGTTACTTCTTTCGGTCCGACCGTATTCATTATAAGTTTGGAAATTATAACTAGCATTCACCCTGCTTTCATCCTAGTCTCCGTGATATGAGGGGCGAATAATCTGTTTTTATTTATCCAGACTTCAAATATCCGATCAGATGGTATAGGCAGAAGCCTTCTGCCCAACTTCTAATTCACGATTTTAAAAGCCTTGCCCCAGGGGTCATCCTGCAACTCTTGGATGAGCCCCATCCAGGATTCCCCATTTTCTCCCCTAGTCTCCCTCTTAAATCTAGCTTTAGTAATCTTAAGAGCCTCTCTGTGTTTTGCAGCGTCCGCCCTCTATCTCGCCAGAACGCTGTAAATTACGTTTCTGCCTCAGCACCAGGGTTCTCAACTCGCTAATCGTCACTGTCAACCAATAGACCCTCCTCCTGGCAATGTACATTACCAACAACTCACAGCAACGGCTTGAACAGACGTGGCCAGCTTCTCCAGGCTACATGGACATTCCTGATAAAAACCATCAGTCAATTTTCCTTTGAAACGAAGCACATTGGTTTCATCCACACACCATTGTTCAGGCTTCTGATTGGATTGAAATCACCGATCTCGACCGATATCCCTCTATGACCATTTCAATGCTCTTACCCCATTACTTCACATGTCGTCACTCTGGAAGCCAAGAATTCAGAAGCATACACATGGTCCAAAACAGATCCTCGGACTTTCCTTGTAAAAGGTGGTGATACGTCATTCAAATTTATTAGAACTAGCCGGTCTCCGTGGCGAGAATGGTAGCGTCTCGGCTTTTCATCCGGAGGTCCAGGGTTCGAATCCTGGTCAGGCATGGCAATTTTTACACAAGCTACAATTTATTCATCTCATTCATGATGTACCTTAATGGTGGTTCCGGAAGTAAAAAAAAAATAAATTTTTTAGATTAGCGAGGCGTCAGGTCCGCCAGACGGTGTTATATGCATGCAAGTTTTTCAGCAGGATCGGTCTGCTAAAAGTAAGGACATGAGAAGCAAAAGGTTGAACTTCACCATACCTTTTCATGTTCAGCCTTTGCCACTCTGTTACTCCGTAAGATGACCACACCTCCACAAATTCGTTTTCAGAACAATTGAGTAGATTTCTACAAACCACAACAACTATTGAGATATTGAGAGTGCTATAAGGATCGACGCGTGCAGCAAACTCATCTAATCATATAATTTTAGTCCTATAGTCCAAGAATCTTCTGCGACTGGATCGTTGTTAGTCTCGACGTAAAGACTGTTGAAACTTTTCTTAATTCCTTTCCTATTCTCTTTTTTCCAGCGCAATTAATCATTTTAAAGGCGATCAGAAAAGAACTTACGCCAAATTTACATCTTCCTTTGTAATCACCAGGTAATTATTCATAAGTCAAATACTCTTGGTTGCAGTTCTCAGCTTACTATACAAATCACTACGAAATACTTTCTACTTTCAAATTAACTATTTTCAACTTATTTACTTTTTAGCTTCAAAAACGTGTTTTGAAACTCTTTTCCCGATTCGCTTCCGGCAACACGGCTGGTTGTAAATGAGGACGTTTGCGTGTACTCGCTACTACGATGAACTGGTCAACTTATGTAAAAAATTATCTTTTCTGTATCAAGGTTAGCCGACGGGGTATACCCATACTTTAGTGCTGCCAACGTTGGAGGTATTCCGGTTGGAACCGACATTTGTCCTAGCATAGAACGGATGCATTATCACTTTACAGCCCACAGGCCGTACTTACCGAAGCTGTTAGGACTCCTATACACCATATACATAGGCACCTTACTAAATGCTTGTCATCGCGAGGATCATGTCAAAAATGGAATAGTTTCTATTACAGTTGTCACAATGACCCTGGCCGCCACACCGCCAGCTCTTAAGGTAGTGTAAGTCCGTATCCAAGATAGTTTTCATTTGTGAATGATTTGTAAGTGGCCGAAAAGTCCAGTCCTTTTAGCGATTTTTAAGTGAAAACTACGTCAAAAGAAAATTAAAATTCCGTAGGAAAACAATCGGAGACTCGTTAGTCACCTGTATGTACTTTACGTATGTACCGCTGAAGCCGCCCTAAACGTGGAACGTAGATGGTATGTTCCGGACGTGGGAATTATCTACCTCAGGCTGATACGACAGGGTGGATGTAATCGCGAGAGGACGCAGAGCAGGCCTGGTGGTGGTTACAGAACCCAACAGGAAAGAAGCAGCAAAGAGCCACTGGATAGCAGATGTAGCAGGAGACGTGGCGATTAGAGACTATACCAGAAGGCTTCCCTTGGCGCTGTA
>JAAAKQ030200896.1:1759-22500 GCA_010016005.3 Zanna intricata
ATTATTGAACTTTAGTTCAATAATTTGAGAACTATGAGATTAGATATATTCTCATACAATTTGAATAATTACCAATTTTGTGTATTCTAATTTACACAAAAAAATTCTTTCATAATTTACATTAACATCATGTAGAATAATCAATAGGCAAACCAGATTTTTATATATTATATAATAATTTTTTTGAATAGCAATATCTATAAGTTTATTATAAATAAAATGGTGACCACCTACTCTAGTACAAAGTGTGTGTTTATAGATGAATTTATTTCTCAACACCTACTAAATTGCTTAATTTTTAAAGTCCAAAAGTATTCTAATATACTTTTGCAATGAAGTAATACCCCTTATGTTTTATAGAGCAAAAAAAATAGAAAATTTTTCACTTTACATTTTGCTAAAACTTAGGTATATAAATTTTACTTAAGAGTCTTCCATTCTTCAGTTATACTAATATATAAAATATGTATAATTACATATAAATTATCTGTGTATGTATATGTATGAATGTATACATGCATATAAAATTTAAAGAAATAATTAAAGAAAATTCTGAGCAACTGAGAGATACCAAATGGTTGATAGTTTTTTTAAAAAAGTTATTATACTCTTCTATAATAGCATTTTTGCAGTTATAGAAGAGAATAGAGAAGTTAGCATTACTATTTTATACTAGAATCTAACAATTAATTTACTGATAGGTGTAATTTGACAACAGTTTAAAATTAAGCATTAAATTCCAGTTTATAGATATAGAATAAATCTCTAAATAATATGATCCATTTAATGACAGATTATTGGAATTAAACTTAACAGTTATAAATCAATAATCTCATCGATAAACAATTGTTTATTGATGACATATTTATAAGGACCACATTACCTGTAAAAAGCTAAAACCTGATTAAAAAATAAATATATTTATTATATTGCAAAACTATAAAATATGATTTACTCCACAGTTAATAACTGTTACAAAAGTTTAAACTCTTTTTGACATAAGATACTTAATTACATATTTCATATCTTTTCACTAAATAATTACCAAAAATGTACAAAACAGAGTTAATAAAACTTGTATAAGATGAAAGTCCTCAATGTGATTCTCTTCTTTGGCATTATATTACGATAAAATATATTCATTTTGACAGATCAAAAAAATATTGCCATTACGATAGTAATTTGTTAAACTGTGACACTTCTTGGCAATTCACCAAGAAATTTTCTGTGCAGTAAAATGTGATCTCTTGCTAATGGTATATGATCATTTTATTTTTTATTTTTTCAACATCAGTATTACCAAGACATAAATAAATATACTAAAATACAGAATTTTACCAATCAATCATTCACATAAAGAATTAATTTATAGCTTGAATACCTAAGCTATCAATATACTTCATTGCAATAAACTTTAATATTACATAGATGTATAAAAATAAAAAATTAAAAAAATCAGTGAGTGAACGTAACATTTTCAAGTTAAAATAACATTTTCCATAATATAGTGAAAAAAGATTTTTTTTTTTTTTGTTTACCCTCCAGAAACATAGTTAAGTATATATTCAGAGGATGAAAAGAATGAATTGTAGCATCTGTGAAAAATACCATGCTTGACTGGGATTTGAACCCGAGACCTCCGGATGAAAGGCCAAGACACTACCACTCCGCCACGGATGGGTTGGCGATTAAGATTCTGATATTCAAATCTAAAAATTTTGAAACCAAGATTCAATCAACCTATTTTTCATCTAGGCATTATACCTATAAAATTTAGAGAAGAAATTAGTTTATTTCTTGGAAAAATTGTACAATAAAGGTTACTTCTTTTTTTAAAGTGGTTTTAAGTGATTTAACTAGCAACAAGTTTCTGTAATTCTTTCCTAAATATAATACTAATAATTACACAAAAATTAATTTTTCATTACAACACTACAATTTCATTTTTCTATAAAAAATATTCTCTCAATGCATCCCTTATAATATAGGCCTATTATTGGAGTGATTAAATAAAAAGGAAAAAAAAATTACTGCTTTATTTAAGTTTATTGTATTACTTTACTACATCATATTTATTTTTTTCTTAAAAAAAAAAAAAAGAGAAAAACATAAGTTTGCTTTCAAAGAAAGATGAGATTAACCATGTCAATGGAAAAGTATGAATCTTGATGAAACTCAGACTGAGAACAACCTTGTTTAGCAACTTTATTATTGTCTCAAACTTGTGTAACATTTTTTCCTGGTCATTAATAATAAAGCATATTTATTTTTGTTTGCAAAATTAGTTCTAAAACTAATTTCTCAGTCTGTAACTTCTATTTACATTAAATTAATAAAATTACTAACAGAAAACCAGAGTTGCTTGGTACTTTGAACTATTAACAAATGAACTAATAAAAAACTACTATACTATTAAAAAACTATTACAAAACTAACTATTAAAAACTACTAAACTATAAATACTATTACAAAAACTATTAAAATAATAAAAAAAACAATAAAACACAAATATAAAAAAGTAAAAACACAATAATGTAGTATCGATGGAAGCTCACAATTTCCATATAATAAAATTTGTATAACTTTAATCTGCTTATCCTGCCGGCCTCCGTGGCGTGAGTGGTAGCTTCTCGGCCTTTCATCTGGAGGTTCCAGGTTCGAATCCTGGTCAGGCATGTCATTTTTCACACACATTACACTTCATTCATTTTGTCCTTTGAAGATATACCATAACAGTGGTTCTGGAGGTTAAACAAAACAAGAAAAAATCTGCTTATCCAAAAAATTTCTGGTAATAAATCCTCACTTATTTTACACTTTAAGAGTGCACAGTATTTTCAATGTGCAAGGTACAAATAATAATCCAAAATTACTTGCAAATCAAAGTGTACTTTCCATGTCCAGTTTTTTGTTTTGATACTGATTATGAATGTGCTTGGTATTAAATTCAAACAATAGGCCGAGCAATAACAAAAGCAACTTACAGAATTATTACTTCAATTCATTAATAAGTATCATAAGATAATGCTAGTCCATTCAAAACAATGTACTGAAAGTTTTATTCATAGTCAAGTTTATGCAGACCTCAACACTGTATAAAAATATTTCAATAGTTTTGCTGGTATCTACAGTATGAAATCCCAAAAATCTTCCTATAGAGAATATCATATTAAACTATCATGCTGCATTTCTATATGTGAACAGTGAATTTTTAATCATTCATATAAATAAAATAAATTGAACATTTTTTGACAAAGTTTCACTCTTTTCTCTTTCTTACAAAAATTTACTATCTTAATTTTAAGTATGGTGGTTTTAGAACTGTTGACCAATGACCCAAAAAACAGGTTTTTTTTCAAGACGTTTTAAATGTAATTTGCACTTACAATTGCAAAAAGAGCAGGCTATTAACCTGCATGATAAGTATACTGTATAATCAAATTTATTGTATTTGTAGAAACATAATATATTTAAGTTCATTCCAATTTTATTTTCCTGTCTGGTGCTGTAGCAGAGCTACAGCTTTGGAAGGGAAAGGTATAGTAAACGGTCCAGTTTGGGCATATGTGGTTTTCATTGGATCATGATGGTTTGATTCCTAATGAACCTAAAAATCACAAAAACTAGATGGAAATGTTTACATGTATTTGTTCAGTGTTCCACAACTTATATCTTCCCGAACTACTCAACTGACTTTTACCAAACTTGGTCAGATTACTTCTGTAAATGGAGCATTGTTGCCATTACATATTCAAGGTCAAGGAGGTGAGCCTGTAGAGCAGGGTCATCTTGAGGTCAGTATCTCAAGCTTTCATCTAATTAAGGTCTTATTTTCCTGGGCACATTTGTTAACTATTAAAAAATAATAATATTTGCAAAAAAATTTTTTGCAAAATCACATCCCATTCCCAAAAATGTTCTAAATAAACCATTGGCTGTGGTATACTGTGTTAATAGTACCACCTCTCACTAAAAGGGCGCTAGTGAAGCACTGACATATATCTCAAGTTCCCCCCTGAGAGGAAAAACGCTCGCCAAATGGCGTTACCGTTGCCACACCACCCCCTCCATTCCTAGTCCTGATGGGCTCTACCGGAGGTCATCTTTCGCCTCGGCCTGATAATACCTCAGTCATCAAATGACCTCGGGGAGATGCCGCCGATGACAATCAGGAAACTAAGCGGACCTCTGAGTCCGCTTAGACAAACCAAAATCTAACGAGTTGATCGCAACTCAACTCAAGAAGTTAACCGCAAATAACGGAAACCTGTCTCCCTTAATAAGCGCACTCCATTCTGCCAAAGTATACCAAAACGCAAACTATGATCGTGCTGCGGGAACATGGGAGATATACTCAAGAGCACGACCTTCATTGATACCATTTAAACCAAATCTAACCGAGGCTCGATGCCAAAGTGCCTACCTCCGGCCAATCAAACTGCCCCGGCGGTCCCTAGCCATCCGGGATTCTACTCTATATGCCCTCAGCCACCCTGCTCAGTGCGAAGAAGCGAAGGAATCCAGCCACAAGCGTCCACTGTCTCCGGGTCTTCCAATTGACCCGCAGATCTAGAAAGGAGTTTACTCTCTCAAGTTCCCTAACTGTATTGGTACGCTCAGCTTCGTCGTACCTGGGACATGGTCCACAGTGTCATCGACTCTAAATTCCAGACAGAGTCCAGAGTCCGCTAAACCAAACCTAGCGAAACTATGTCTAAAAGCACTATGTCCAGAAAGATATTGTGTTGTGTGCCGATTGGGGGAAACCCAGCTAATTGCTCGCAACTCGCTGACATCTGAGAAGATACCATGCGTGTATCGACCAGTAGAAGATTCATTCCACCTAACTTGCCAAGAGTCAAAACCTTGGTCTTCAATTTCCCGCATACACCCTGTGGTAAGAAGGCCATCCTTCTTTGAAACATACCGCATGCTACGTTCCGTAGCCAGGATGTAAACGGCCCCGCAAAAGCATCATAGTGGGTTTCTCTGCACTGAAAACCATCTTATGCTGAAGACAACGCGACCGCATAACCCTACATGCCTGCGTCGCCCTACATGGTTGGAGATCGAGTTTCAATCTCCAACTGTGAGTCTCCTTCGACCAGCAGAAGCCCGTCATCAGCATAAGCGATGACACGGCAGCCGCCGGGCAATCTCAACCACAGCACTGACATACAGCTGCTGAGTTGAGACTTTTCAGATGAACGGTGAATTAAATAAATTATTAATATTTAAAGTGTAAAAAAGTATTTAAGTGGCCGCTAATATTGCCACACTTTCGTGAATGAAATACGGTATGTGCATACACTTTAAATAAAATCATTAATTTAATTTGTAAAAAATATTATATTTAAATAAAATGATAAATATTTTAAATTAAGTTGTGTGTAAGTCGCGTATCAGAAAAAAAGATGGGAAAGTCCTATAATAGTGTTGTCACCTTTTTTTTAATACCTTCAACTGGTGACTTCTGTAAACAACTGATTAACTCTCTTGGTATTTATACTTTTACTATTCCATCTATGTAAATTAAGTCCTTATGTATGATAAAAACCTTCCAAAGTGGAAATTTTAGAACAAAATTAATGGAGTGTAAAATAATTCTAGTGACTGATACTTTTCATATTTCCTCATTTCTTAAACAAACTGCCTTAGTTTTTTCTATTTCTGTTAAACTTCCTGACCAATAATCCCAGTTTCTACATGAAAAATGAATATTTGAACATTACACTGTTTGTACTCCTCTCGTAAACCTTCCAATCATAAATTAGACTTCTCACACTGTAAAAAATCTCCAGTTACCTATCCTCAATTTTCTCATTTATCCTTCTATCTTTGCTATTTCATTTCCTAAAGGCTAAGAACTCCACTACTTTGAAATTGATACCGTTTATTTTTTCTGTACTCTCAAGACAACAGTTCTTATAAAGTCAAATAGTTGTTTTACATTCATCCATACTTATCTTCTCTACTCATTTTTTAATTTTCTCATTCCATACAATCTATTGTTTCTGAATGTCTTCTTCATTCTCTCCTCATTGCTGTTTGCATTACTTACAAACAATAAGATTTAACTATTTTCTTTACCAACCTACCTTCAAAAAAATTTGAAGTATATAAGAGTGTATTTCAATTCTTTTCATCATATATTTTTATTCTATATAAAGTTGTTAATCAATTGGTGACTATCTGTTTGGTTGTTTGCATGTCAGAATGGTTCAAGTGAATTTTTAGTAAATGAATCTATTTTAAACGTGATTGAACTCTTAAGATATAAAAATTCAAACAATTTATTTAATTTTGAAAAAGTCTACTTCTTAGACATCATTCTCTGTAATTTACTTTCTTAGGATTCATTTTAGCAAAACATTTTATGAAGACAAATATTCATTTAATATTTATTTTGATTAAAGACAAATATTATATTTCATATTATTTTCAATTAATATGAAAAAAAACTCTGAACCTGCCTCAGGGTAGATAGATAAAAAATTATTAAATGTGAAACAATGAATAAAATAACATTTTTTTTAGAATTTCTGTGGATAGGTTCTCTTATAAGATAATTCTTGAAACTAATTACTGACCCATAATCCACTTCTTTTTTTTTCTTTTTTTTTATACATGGCAGTGTACACTTAAATAGTTATTTTCTTATCACCTAAACATATTTTAAATGTAATATTTTGCAAATTTTTTATGTAAACAAGTTTCACCATTGTAAGAAATGGTAAAACATTTTGTATCTTATAAAATGTAAGATATAAAATTTTTATATCTCTTAAAATTTTTTTTTTTTTTTATTTTTTCTTACAAATGTTTCACCAGTTTGTAAGAAATTACACAATACTTGAAATTTTACTAAAAACAGAATAATTTGTTAATTTGTTTCACTTAAGTATAACATGCAATTATGAAGAGATAGTGTACTATGTGCAAAGTATATTATAGGCATATAGTCTTTGACAAAGTAATTTATAGCTTTATATGTGGATTTTTTGCATCAGAACAACTACCATTTTTTATAACCTGATACTTCTATGACATCTAGAATGACTAAAAAAGTAGCCAAATTAAAGGAAATTTAAGGGTCAAAATTAAATCAATGGTCAAAGACACATTTAGTATATGGTTCCTACACATTTGAAGTTAAACTTCTAATGGATTTGGTGCTGTTCATATTTCATGCAATTATGATCATTTGTGGATCATTAATACAGTAGACATGAAATTTCTTGTTGATTTTATTATGATGTGGATTATTGGATACCTAAAAATATTACATTTTAAAGTACATATGCATTCGAAATCTCACACATCTGTATCATTCAATACTACATGATATTTTCAATGCCGTGAATTGATAATGATAACGGAATTCATTGATATTAAAAATAAAACATTTTATAAATATATTAAATAGAAAACATCACAATGTTTTTTTGGCACCATTTAAATAAAATCCACTTAATATTTGTGACATGTGGTAACAAATACATAGATATATTGTGGACAGATATTATGTAATGTAATCCTTCTTTCCACAGAAGAATAAAAATTATTAAATTAGTAGGAATATTGATGAAAAATTACAACTTGAAAGCCTATATTCACTTTATTCCTTCAAGGATTATAACAAAACTGTTTACAGTCTTTTTATTAACAACTAATTTGTAAAGTTTGATATTCAGAAACCATTGATCAAATTTTAATCAGTCATTTTATAAATATTTCTTAATATGATACAATTAATTTATTATTGCTTAGTTATAGTTCACAAAATTTTATCCAATAAAAAAATTAATATTACAAATACAATAATGTAATACATGTAAATAAAAAAATAAAAATTTACAAACAATTCTATTTACTTAAAAATTAATCATCCAACTATCTAATACTGTAAATCTTTATTTTACAGTATTAGATTTATTTGAAAAATGAACCAATAAATTGATATGTAATCTGTGAAATTACATAAAAACATAAATTAACACAACTATAAATGTTGTAATATTTCAGTATTTGAACAATAATAATTCATATTAATTAAGAACTAAAGTAAACTACATTGCATTAATTGAATGCAGTTTTATTCTTAAATTGCAGTTAGAAATTTATAAGGTTGACGAAACAAGTTAGTTTTATTCCTATTTCAACAGAATTTATTATTTTGTTCAAAACTTCATACCAGATAGCCTTTGTTGCTTATTTAGTGTTATTGACTGTTCAACACAAAACAAGCAAAATGTGCAAGTTCACTTTTATGAATGTTCTCAATTTTCATTGAAAGCTTTGATCTTCTTTTTTAAAACTTATAATCATAAAAAAAGGAAAAATTTTTCTTAAATAAATTAAATTATGCTTAACAATCTGCTACAGACATTGATTTTGAAATGTTGTGATTCAAAGTTTTTAGTGTAAAATTTATCCTCCTTATAACGGTTGAGCTCAATCTTGTTACAATTAGCAGTACTTTTATATAAATTAGTCTTATATTACTGTGTTACAGATTTTCTGCTGTCAATTATTCAATTTTGATTGTGAAATTCATTAATTTATAAATTGTATTACATTAACAATAAAGACAGTAATTACCTTTTGAAAAGAAAACTGACATGAAGTTATAGTATTTAAATATTTGAGACATGTATTAATGTTTTTATATTTTAAAGGAATAAAATGGCAATCAAATAAAAATTTGAAAGACATATAAATGTCACAGACATCTATTTTTTTACCTAATACCTAATGTCTAAAGTCTTTCACATCTATTTTCTTATTTATATTGTGCTAAAACTGGAAATCTTTAATTTCCTTTAAAAAAAAAAATCATTCATCTCATAATGGAATGTAAAATAAATCTAGTGACTGATGTTTGTCATATTTTCGCATTTCTTAAACAAACTACCTTAGTTTTCTCTACTTCCATAAACTATCTGACCAATGGTCCCAGTTTCTATATGAAAAATGAATATTTGAACATTATACTGTTTGTACTCTTCTCGTAAACAAGACTCTTATTTCAAATAAAGTATTTCTCTTCTTGTCAAGTGTTTTTCCTTCTCGTATTTCAAATAAAGTATTTCTTCTGCTTTATTTCAAATATTAAGTAGCTGTTAGTTGGTACCATGGTCATTTGGCATGCTAATTTCTAAACCAGCTAGTCACTGGTTCAATTCTTGACAAGGTTGGCATAGTAAATCATGATATGTATATATGTAACAAAAAATAAATAAATGAACTATTGCTTACATATTTTTTCTGGGCAACTTTCTTTTTTAATTCAATAGAAAATTATCTACACACAGGTTGTATTACAAAATGATAATAAAACTGGCATGTGTATTTACAAAAAGAACACCACAAAAATTATAAATTTCATAGCTTTTATGAAAATTCAACCTGTGTCTGACTGACCAATCACCTATCATAATGTAGTCAAATATCTTCTATATCTGTAGCAGATGTTCACAATAAAATAAAAAAATAATAATTCTACATTAAATAGCTTGAAAATATTTGCTATTTTTAATTTAATTTTTATTTATCTTTGTAGTCATATTACAGTTTACATGCACATAAGATCACA
Source organism: Zanna intricata (assembly GCA_010016005.3). Classification (NCBI taxonomy): domain Eukaryota; kingdom Metazoa; phylum Arthropoda; class Insecta; order Hemiptera; family Fulgoridae; genus Zanna; species Zanna intricata. Next base: position 11,355 of record JAAAKQ030200896.1, read on the forward strand.
AAAACCTGCTTGAATATTTGATAGTAAATTTTCATTACACACTGAATGAAAGGACGTTTAAGAATAAATTCTGAACAACCTTAGCATTTTCTGTACTCCAAAAAATTCATTTGTCATCCTCACAAAGAGAAGGGGACTGAGCATCTGTTTTTCATTATTAATTTAGTAACAATATATATATATATATATATATATATTGTTATTACATTTGTATATATATGGTAATTATGTTAATGTTTTTTTATTATTAATGTATATGAATAGATATATAAATTAGTAAATGATTTTGCACGAAATTCTGTTTTATACTTATTAAAAACAAAAATTCTTTTAAAAAAATTATCAAGCATATTGCTTTTGTTAACATGTCAAAAAAAAAAAACAAAAAAAATAGTATGTTTTAGAGCAATATCTGAAAACAAATACAAATTTCAAACTAACTCCAAAAGTAAATCACTAGACCCAGTAAAATTCACAGTGTCACAGTTTATGCAGAAGTTTCACAGTGTATGCAGGAAAAGTTAACATTACTCTAAAGAAAAAAGTTAAATATAGATATAATGTTCAGTAAGAAAACTTTGAAAAATAAAATATGAAGTAGAAGTGTTGAAGCAGTTTAAGAACTGAAATTTTGTAAATGGAGATGATTTTCATAAATGAAAATATTACAATTTCCATCATTAAGACATTTTGAAAAGTGAAGATAACTACCTAACACTGGTACAATTTTGTTAACAGTTCAACTTGAACCAAGGAAATTTTTGTGAAGTGAAGCAATGCAGAAAAGTACTGTCGTATTTAAGATAATCGAAAATGCAGGGACACATGATATTTTAAACACCTGAAGTGAAGGAAGTAGGTAATTGGAGATTGTCAAGAATAATTTTGGATTCGTGGGAAGATAACAAACAGCAATTTTTAGAATATCATGGTTAAACTACTACTGATTTTAATAATCATGTATCTATTTAAAATCATTCAGAGATACACTATTAGATCTAGGTTGTGATAAAGAAAATTATACTAAGTAGGGTACCAGTTAGTGAAATTCTTCATAAAATACAAAGAAAAGTTAAATGTATTACTATAAAACTTAGATCAGAATTACCTCTTTTAAAATTTTAATCCAATGAGCATCAAAAGAGGTGAACTGGAATGAAAGTTATAGAATGTTTTTCTAGAAAATATTTCCTTCAATCAAAATTTTCTTTTTATTATAAGAATTATAATGATTATTTTATTTTTATTTCTTTTTATTTTAAGAATTTTATTTTGTTTTAATTAAATACATTAATATTAATATTTATTTGCTTTAAAACTGCTTACACATAAAATATTTCACTTTGTCAGAAGATGGCAAATACCTTTCTAAGATTTAAAAACTCTACATAAATATCTTCAAAGATATTCAGATTACTTTGTGAATTAAAATTCACAGATAGATGGATACATCCATGTTCTTATGTGACTAATACAAAGACAGAAATTAGAAATTATCAGCCACACCCCAAAACTTGTTTTCAAACCAATTCTTGTTTTTTAACAAGAAATTAAAAATATTGTTAAAAATTGAAATATTACTAATACTTATAGTATTAATAATAATAATAAACTTAATGTTGCAACAAAAAAGAAAGATATTATTAATTATAACATTAGAAGATATGTTTTACGATGCATTAAAAATGAACTGTCAGTAATATTACTGTATGATAAATAGAGAAAAAATTATTACATATCAATAAATTTATGTTATAAACTTTTTATGTTACATTATCTATATAATTCACATACATACTGAGTCATTTTGAACTTATATATTACACATTATATTACATTTATTGTAATTTTTTAAGTGATTGTAAAGATCCCTTACAGTCAGCACTATTTTCTATGAAATTTCTTATTGATTTTATAAATATGTAGATTATTGGCTGTGGATCTGGGATTATTCTAAAACATTACATATGAAAGTATGTAACTCTTCCAATATTTCTAATGGGGATACAACTTGTTTACATTTAGTCATAACCTACATGTACCTTAAAATTCTGAGGATACGCAAGGTTTTTCTTTTAGGAATCCCTGTAACTGATCTTAGGGGCTTTTTATTATCTGGAGAAAATCAATTTTTTTGTTGGCCAATTTTAAACCATGAATACAAATGCTTCAATTTCTCAAGGGATTATGGATGGGATGATTGGTTATTGCATAAAGGAGGTCTTTACTTTCCCCTAAATGGGGTTGCTTGTATTGTATTATAGTTTCTAAACATATACATACATGATTTTTTTTCTTTCATCAATTAATTTTCCTTACTATTCTTATTTTCAAGTACATAGTGTAGTTTGAATCCCACTATGTTTTGAAAATGCCTTAACTCGAACTTATGTGCAGTAAACCTAAATGCTATCACAAAATCCTGAATCTCCTTATTTCATTTAGAGAAACTCATTAAATAGGTAAGCAAAAAAGAAGAGAGTAAATATAGGTATCTAAAACATAACTTGCTGGATAATATTTTACTATTAGATGAGGTGAAAGTACAAAATGAAGTGATATTAAAATGAATCTAAAAAAACCATGTGTTAAATTTAATCATAGAATGATTTAAGAAAAATTTGATTAATGAACTTTAAAGTATTTTAGTTTGATCAATTTAATAAAAGAAAAGGAGTGAATCATCAAGAAAAAAAAATCAGATAAATTGTATATAATGCAACTTTTATAAATATTAAATCTTTAGAATTAATGAAAATTTTTTTCTTCTTTAAATAACCAAGTTGTTTATGGTTCAATTCAATATTTCCATGCCTTGGTCAACCACGATAATTAGTGAGATTTTCCTTTTTTATACCTATACTTCTTCTCAGGTGGCTATTCAGTTTCTGAATGAAAAAAAATGTTAGCATATTAGTGTTGTCTAATCAGTATGCAACTGTTAATAAAAAATATGCTGTTCTCATCTGGTAAACACCAGATGTCTTTACCTTTTAGTTAGAAGGACTCATTTCTCTGTTTTATTCCATAGAATAATAAAATGGATAACTACTCTACAAGGATCTTTAATAAAATTCAAATTTACTCAAATTGTGCTTTAATGTTATAATGTTCTATTTCCTGTGAATAATCAAAATTAAACACACAACCACCAAAAAAAAAAAAAAAAAATGCTGTTCCTCTAAATTTGAAACATACATTTACTGGAATAATGTACAGAAAATATATTTACTTGTAACCCAAAATTATCAGATTTTTTTTTTAGAATTTTCTACCTCATAGAGGTAGAATGTCATTAACTGACATATAAACTAATATAGACTTACTAATAAATGTCATTCACTGTAAATAAAAAACATATAAATCATATATAACACATATGACAACTAAAAATATTAATTAGAATCAAAACAGATTGTTCAACAGCTAGGAATTAATACAACCTTAAAATAATTATTTTATTTATTTGCACTGGTAAGTGATTCCCTTGTAGGTAGTAGATTACAGCCAATAATCAGGTTTTGTTTGTTGTAAAAATTTGGTTAAAATTTTATTTTCAAAATCTATACTTCCCCGAAATAATTTTGAAATGTTACTTGTGATAAAAATTTGAATGAATTAAATGTAAAATAGAAAAATAATGGTGCAGGTTTCAGTTTTGTAATTGGATTAACATACCCCTTATGTGGATTTATAACCGCTCACTAGGATTGGCATATTGTATTCTATACTACTAGGAGTGTTGGTTTTTTTTGTGACTTCTTGCAATATAATCAATCACTTAAATATTCACACAACTCAAGACAAGAACTTACATATATAAAATCTAATGTTGAAAATGCAATACTAAGAATAAAGGTAAATTGAAAATAAGAATCACTAAATTAAACTTTCATTATGAATAACTTATGGATATAAAAATAGTAGCAGCAAATATAATAATAATAATAATATATAAAGTAATATTTAAAAAGTATTTGTTTGAATACAGCCAAAAATATTCATACATATAACCACTTTATCTTATGAATGAACTGGTATTCATTCATAGGATAAAAGGATTTTTGATTTTTACATTTCTACTTCTATGGTAATTTTTAAACATCCATTTTCCTAAACAATGATTTGAAAGAATAAGGAAAAAAGAGGGTGGACAAAGGAGTACTCTATCAATTCAGATGGGCATATTTTTATCTTACTCTCACTCAGCTCTCTCTTTCTCAAATTGAATGTCTCAAAACTCAAGCCCCTTTACAAACATGTATGGGCATTTACTATCTTAAATGTATTTTCGGCATTAAATATGCTATTTTTAAGTTTTGAAAGCCTTTTGAGGACCCCCTGATATTTCAATTGAAATTCTTGAAAGCATCCCCTCTAATTTTTAATGGATCTCTGGGTTTTGAGATCAAAACCTGGAGGATGAATAGAATGATCTGGAATTGTAGAATTACTCAAAATTGGAAATGGTCTAATATAATAGATTACTCACATAAATACTTACTTTGCTAAGCTCAGATAAGATAAGCAGGTGAATGACAACTGTTTACCTTATGTATGTAACAATGTATTATACATAGAACCTTATTGTTACAATAACTAAACCAGTAGAGCAATCAAGTGATAAACCAAAAGTCCTAGGATTCCTCGAGAGGTAAGGCTCGCCTTATCTCAACTTTACCTCATTTTCATAAGCAAAACCATATATTAGAATCGCAAATTTAAAAAAAAAAATATTGCGACTCACATAAGAGAATAAGCAACTATTTTTTTTTTTTTTTAATTAAAAGAAACTGTATTGTTCGGTTGCAAAATAATAAAATAGAACTTTTTTTTCATCCCTAAAATTGATCTGTACTCTTTCAGTGTCTTAAGTTTTTCTTTAATATTATTTTATTCGGAGATGTGTTCAATCTCAAATTTTTCAAGAGAGTTTTCAATCACTTTCAATTAAATAAAAATTACAATTTTTCATATATATGTATAATGTTAAAATGCAGAAAAATTAATTTAAAAAATACTGTATTTTAAATTAAAAACAGAAGCAGCCTCTCACATTTATTTATAAACACACTACATTTATGCATATTAATGGTAATAATAATCATAATAATAATATTTATATATAAAAAAAATATGACTGAGTTTGTTGTGATCAATGGCTTCTGATCTCACAGATCACAGAGCTTTTATGAATAGTGGAGCTCCCTCCAAGAAACCTTCTGAAAAAACACTTTCTTGTTTTAAAAACTAGTTAAAAAGCATTTCACCTTTGCAATAACTACAGTTATATTTAAATCTCTTCAGCAGAATGTCTTCAACAGCTATGAGCACTTTTGGTAAAAATGAAAAAATGAACTAACAGCATAGATTGACAGGTCCGTACGCTTCTTTTCTCAACTCGGAAGAAAATTAATAATTAATTAATTAACTGTTTAATTAATTATAATAATAATTATTATACTAAATATAAATATTTTTATCACTATACAAAGCACTGAAATATATTAATAATAACAGTAACAGATTAAATAAACAAATTACTTTTGTAAAAATTACAATAGTTTAGTGAAAAAACAATTATATTTTTCCCTACTTAAATACTAATATTCGTAGCATTATACACAAGTATACTAGTAAAATATATATTAATTTATAAAGAATATCACTAATATTTATTTAATTATTATAGCACATAGTTTACTAGTATACTGTTTTATTTATTTATCTTTTTTTAAATTATTTTCAATTGTATTTATATATTTACACATAAAATTAAATCAACTTTAACAAGATACAAGATTAAATAGTTAAATTACATAAGGCAAATACATATTTCTCACAATGCTGGCATTGCTTGTAAATCAAAAATAGAATAAAATTCAATAACTGCAAAAATAATTTAAAAAAAAACTTATTCAAGTAAAATATTGACTTACTAGAATAAATAAATTATAAATAACAAAAGATATTGTAAAAGTAATGAGATTTCTTCTTTGATTTATAAAGTTTCTCGTATATAAATAATAACATAAAAACAACAGTACCTTAAAACTACATTAATCAAATTACTAAAAAATATAACAAATATATTGCTAAACAAAAGTTTTGCTAAATATATATATCTGTAAACATTAAATGAATATCTTAACAATCTGCAAATGTTTTTATTCAAATTATAAAAACTGTAATCATACTCAATTCTCACTGTTATATGTTCATTTATCTGTTTATTTTGTAATTTAACTTAATATTTATTAAAAAAAAAAAAAATTGTTTAAGTTTAGAGTACGATCAACAACAAGCAATTCTAAACAGTAAAACGTTTATATTATTTGAAGCAAATACTAACTGTTTTCAACAACATGGAATTTCTTTCCTTATTTTTAAAAATATAACTGCCATATGATGCACTTTACAATCAACTACAGTTCAATGATTGATTTTGTCCGGTCTCAGATCAATCATTCCTGAAAAAATTACTATTAATGCTCTATAATAAATACACAGTACACAGCTAATCTGGTAATGCGACAATCTTGCAAATAAGGTAGTCCAGTATTCTGATCCATTAACAGCAAAATGATTTGTTTATATTTGTATTGAAATACTACCGGATAAAAAATGTTTAAAAAATATTCACTTTTTTTATTAATATACAAAGAATTCATAATTTTATATCTTTTATAAACAGAAAATCAAACAACTAACAGAATTTCAATAATGAAGCAATATGTATAAAAATCTCAGTTACATAAAGAAATTTTTAAAAATTAATCTGGATATAAAGAGAAATGAATCCTGGGGGAAATAATAAATTTCATATCTTTTAACTTATGTATCTCATATACCGGAATAATATCGGAGAATTTAATCCTAGAAAACTACAGCTTGTATAATAGAGATAAAAAAGCCAAATGATAAAACCACATTTTATTAAAGCACATATTATTTAAGTTAATGCCTTTATTCTGTAAACCTGTTCATTTAGATCCCTCAATTATCCATACTGCTCATAGTTTGGATTTAAAAGTATATTGATCTTTCTTTGTTATTCATAGTTCTTCAGTATGGTCGTATAAAATGCATTTTCTTCCTTGTCATCATCTTTTAGAAGAATCTTCACTTTCTTTCCAATATGGTCAATATTAACTTGTAAGCTTACCACAACAAAAAAAAATGTTCATTTTTTTTTTTTATAGCAAAACAAGTATCAGTAAAAATTAGAAACATTTTTTACCATTGAGTATATCAAGATTGGTAATTATTTTTTGATATTTAGTTTCTTAAGAATTATTTCTTGTTTTTAGTAATTTATAGTTTTGATTTCAAGTATTTTTTACCGTAAATTCCAAGAAATGATGTAACTTATAAATTACATTTTGACTAATATATGTTTTAGTCAAAGCTACTGTAAAGTTTATTGAAATACTGTAAATAAATTCTTTATGAAATAGAGGTTCTGATTAGAAAATTAACATTGAAAAATATTAATTAACATTCTAGGCATTGAGAGTAAATAAAAGAGTGTTTTATAATACTTAAAATAAACAGAAAAATAAAAATATTCAAGAAATAGGTTTCACCAGGATTTTTTATATCTTATAAAAGTATATCTTGGATTACATGATTTTAATATTGTAATTTAGTCAAACCAAATATATAATTTTCACAAATCTAGCAATTTTACGACCTGAGATTAAAATTTCATTGCATGTGAGACTACTGAGATTTTTAGACACATACTGCAGTAAAATATTAACAAAATATTATAATGTTATATATTAGGTGATCTATAATAGAATTATCTATCAAATGTAGCTAACAAAACAGACATTTTATTTATTTTAATTGCATCAACTTTTTATACTTAGCATAATTCTTTTAATGTGTTATTTTGTTCATATCATCCAAATAAAATACAAAGCATTATAGAGTTATAAGTATTTTAAAACAAATATATGCTGCAAATTTACGTTTGCAGAAATTGTATTGGTTTATTCTGTTTCTTTACTCTGAAGCAAATATATTCAATAATTTTTACAATTCAAAATAAAAATAATCCAAAGATAGTGGTCTGCCAAGAGTATTTATTGCTCTGAAGAATATCATATAATATTTTAACAACTCTCTATAAAAGATTAAATTTTGTGAGTGTACTGCTTGCAACCACACTTCTTAAATTCTATTACAGTGCTGTTATCTACTGTGAGATTATCAGGACACTTTGAAGTAATACTAAGTTTTTCACTTCAAAGTTAAAAATTACTATCATTGCAACACATAAGTAAATGCTATTTTTTTGTGAATGTTATAACAACATTAAGACTAAATTTGGAAATCTCAAGATACCAGTACACACAGAACAAAACAGAGAAAATATTTCTTATACTCTGGTTAAAAAGAAATTAATTCTTTAGTATTTTTTTTAACCTCTCAAACCACCATTAGGTATTATACCAGAGGATAAGATGAATGATTTGTAGCATGAGTGAAAATGCCTGACTGGGATTGAAACTCGGGACCTCTGGATGAAAGACTGAGATGCTACCTCTCACGCTAATTTTTTAGTATTACTGCAAACCAAATAATCCTTTAAGATGTTTAGGGTAGACTATCCCCCTCATAACTTCTCGCATACTACAGGCCAGAAGAACAGTAATCTTAAAATAAGGTGTTTCAGATTATTAACCCTCTTAATTTTCTATCTTTTTTTATTAACAGATTTCAGCTATCTTGATTATAAACCGATGTGTATTTTGTTTTAAAATTCAGTTGAAATCTGATTCGGGTAAAACCTCAATGAAAAGTAACAATTTTAATACAAATACTCCTAACATCAGTACTACTAGAAACTCCATTGAGAAATATACTGGTAATTATCTCTGAAAGACGTTGAAAGAATAGTTCTATTAATTTGAATGTGAATATAAAAAATGAATGGGACCAATAAAAATATCACCAATTGAATATTATATTATTTTAATATTTATTCAATTAATAAAATAATGTATAAAACTGGAACAAACTTTCAATCGTGATCTCCTAACCAAGAACTGAAGGAAGGAGTAATTTTTCTCATTAATAAAATCACAAAGACAATTTTAAAGAAAGAAGCAATTAATTGCTTTTAATTAACTGTTTCAATTAAGTGCTTTTAAGCAGTTTTTTCTGAAAAAAAACTGCTTAAAAGCAGTTAATTGAATATTATTAAAAGTAGTTAATTTTTCTGAAAAAAGAAAACTGCTTAAAATCTTTCAAACCAAGGTCTACTGAAGGCTGAACCTAATTATAGGTTAAATTTATCCTAGCAGATAGTGTAAGTTGGCTAATGGTATATTATTATAACATAGTTAACATAACTGTAACAAATGATACATTTTAGCAAATTATAATCGGAAATATAACTAAAAATACTGTAATATCAGTTTCATAAACAAAATAATATCAATATAAATTTAATACAATGATTTTTTTATGCATAAAATGTCTTTTAATAAGAAAAATATTTACAGTCATAAATTTAAAAACCACGTATAAAAAATAAAAATACTAATGTTGAACATTTCAAAATATATAGTGATAATTCCTACTGGATATTTTGTATTAGACAATTCCGTCTGATATAAATCTGCCTGAGCTTAACATCATTAAAAACGATATGGAGGAATACACACATATTCATGCATACATACAGAAAAAAGTTGTCTGTTATCTGTAAAATGTTGATTAATAAAGAGATTTAATAATTAGAAACACAATCACTGAGCTAATTATTTATTTTATTTTAGGTTGATAAGGAGATTTCCTTTCACTACATTTAAGAGTGAAAATGCTTGAGTTGAAAGACTGATTAGATGTAGCATTTACTTCTTTGATTATTATCTATTGGATGTTATTAGTAAGGAATATAAATTGATTTTATTTTGAAGTACATAGATATCTCAGAATATAAACTGGTCCATACTAAAATCAGAGCAGTTAAACAACTCAAGAGCTTTATTTTTGTTTTTAATAAATCACAGCGAATTAAATAAAATAACGTTTACCTTTTCTTAAGCATAAAATTACATTTTTCAAAATGCTATAATTAACTAATCATTACATTAGTTTTATTAATTTTTAAATGTAATAATAATAATAAACATTTTACCCATTAGTTTTATTTAAATGTAAACAGATTTTTATAGGTAAATAAATATTATTATTCTTTTGTAATTGCTAAAATTAAAAGTAAATACAAAACAATAAATAATAAACTATAATGAATTCTAATGTAAAATTTCTTGTTAATTTTCAGCATAGTGGTAAACATGTACTTTTTATACCAGTATCTTAAACATCACAAAAATAAACCACATCGGAAATTATAATCTATCAGTAAATACAGCATTTGAAGGAAAACTACATATAGAATATTCAAACTTATTAAAATATTAAAAATTATTAAATACTTCTATTTTTAATAACTATGTAAGAAGCAAGTACCAAAAGATCAATAAATTACAAATTAATATAGTAACATTTTAACCATAAAATATAAGTAATATATTTATGAAAAGAGTTGAAATTTATATTTTAAAAAAACTGGTAATAATAATTCTCTAATGATTAACACAATCAATGCCACTTTAACAAACAAATAAAATTTAAATTTTAAACTATGAAATCACCACTAATACAGCACTGTTAGTTTCTTGTACTGTTTTATTTTGCTTGATTACTTAGCTGGACATTAATGATCATTATTAAACATAAGAGAATCCTTTCGTGAGTTTCTACTTTTTCATCTTCATATTTTAATTTTAGATAAAAAGTAGTTTGTAATTTGAATACTTCAAAAAAATTTCAGTATTAATGATGACAAAGAGTGTGTTAAGAGCGAATAATCCTTTTTAATAAAGTCATTAAAATATTACAGTAGGTCCCAACTAATTCTCTGTGCTGGTTAAGAGTTGCTTTAAAACAGGTTAACAGAGGAATAAATGATTTAGATGAATAAACGATCGGATAAAAAAAAATTAAGAAAAGTATTAGCATCTTCTAACTCAAAAGCAATAAGAAACAACTTTATTAAATATATTTATTTCTTTGACATATCTATTAATACAATACAAATCTATTTGTATATATATATATATATATA